>VVHJ01053116.1:29266-45470 GCA_015107715.1 Tylochromis polylepis
TCTTTATGGTGTAATTATTTTACGTGTAGTTGTGGGGTTTTTTGTTTTTTCTTTACTGTGTAAGAATATTCAACATTGCTATCAATACATTTTTCAAAAAATGCCTTTCTGTGCAAAATGGGTTTAAAAAGATAAACAACTGTGGGATGCTGTTTGTCCGTGATTTGGCCAGCCCAGCGCGTGCTCCCAACGCAGGGGAAACACATTCTGTCGGGGATACCTACCTTGGCACCACCGTTGTGCAGGTGAAGCCAAAGGCGAGATATGCTTCATCATATTTTCTAGTCTTTGGTTTGGAAGGAAGTTGGTCTGGAAGAATATTTTGGCGATGCTTCATCTTCTGCTTTGTGTGGGAGCCCCGTCAAAAACCTGTCCGTTATGCTAGCAGTGTCCAAGCATTCTGTTTTTTTTATTCATACCCTGGGCGTGCCCCTCACTTTGGGAACCACTGTTTTAAGGTTTCAGTTTAAGGTGGTGACAGGGCCTGCTGAGATGATGGTTGTAAGGAGAGTTTTTTTGTTTTGTTTTGTTTTTGTGAAGCACTTTGTGACATATGTCTGTGAAAAGTGCTATATAAATAAACTTTTACTTACTTAATCCTTTCTGAAGTGCCATTAGTTATTAGCTAAACCATTCTTCTTAATGGAATGTAAAACAAAAGTCTTTGTAGCGTTGACACGAAGGCCTTTTAGCTCTTAAAGTAATTCATCGTCACACATGACAATCTCAAGGTCTGCGTTTTGTAAGTCAGAGTAAATGCTCCCAGTCAGGGTTGACCGATAATGCACATATACAGCATGTTGGCATATAGACACGGTGGATCTCAGTGACTTCCCACTGTAAATTTCCCCGAAGCCATGTTTGTGGCATGGAACAGAGGGCTGCCCTAGTTCCTGCTCCTCTGGCTCATGTTAATGTTAAGTTCTCTCATGGGAGCCACTCCTTGTAGCAGAGATGAAGCCAGAACTCTGCTGAGTCCAGCTGCAGTGAGTAACAGAGAGACGCTGATGTAGAGTGAGTTTTTTTTTTCCTTTTTTTGAAGAAACTTCGATGCCTGCCAAGCAGTGGCACAGTTTGGTGTCTTTTAATGATGCTTACCACTAGCTTTGTGCTGAGAGCTGCAGCAGAGCCTCACGATGCCAGCAAAATAAAAAAGAGCTGGTGTGAGCGGACTTTAAACTTGGCTCTTTAGAAAGTGTAGTGGTCCTTGTCCATGTGGTCACATGGTTTTACGGCTTCTGTCTTCATCTTGGTGTGAAAAGTCCATCTTTAGTGAGGTGTTGTGAGTCTGTGTAATTGTCTCTTTTGTGCCTTTTTATATATATATATATATATATATATATATATATAATGAAGTGTCACGTTGAATAAATGAGGTGTTTTTACTTTTGTAGGTCAGAGGGAAAGGTAATTCATTGAAGCTCTGGAGAATAATGGAGCCTGCTCTGCCATCTTGGCAAGCATTAGTTATTGTGAAGTGTCAAGCTAATCCACCGACTTAATGTCCTCATGTGTCATGTGTATGAGGACGACACCTAAATCAGTGTCTGTAGCTGGGAGCGAGTGCTGACATCATGAGCAGCTTCAGTCAGCCAAGGCCATTAGACATCCCGCCCAGGTTTTTTAAAAATGCATTATTTATTACTTATCTCATCTAAATAACTAATGAGAAATCATGTAGTTGGTAGAAGTTAAAGAATAGTTTACACCATTATATTCTTGTAAATTTGGAGGGTAAAGTCGGCATCTGAAACGTAACAGCAACTGACTGCGGTCTACGATGTATAATACTCTGCAAAAGTGTTGAGCCATCCCTTCATTTCTTTGTTTTGCAAGCAAAATGGGAAATAGATACAGAAATATACTGAAACATGCAAACATACATAGAAATACAGTATACAAGGCAAAACAGTTTGTACAATCTTAATCTGCTTGAAGGTCAACATGTGTTTTGCTGACCTCTATTCTTCAACACGGCCTGAAAGGCAAGCTTTCCTATGATTTTTGTAACTAGTCTTCAGCGTTACAAGTGGCTCTAGCTTCCACACAAGTAAGATATGCATTAACTATGTTGTTTACAAGAGGTGGAAACAGATCAGTAAATCTGTGGCGAGGTGTGTGCTTGGGTGAGTGAGCAGAAAATTAGAAATCTGGAAGTCAGGGAGCTTGCTTACCATGATGTGAGAGAGGTGAAAAACAGGTCAGCTCTTTATATACACTGGGCCACAATGGTACATGGACTGGTTCTTATATAGTGTACTCAAAGCGCTTTTATACAACATGCCTCATTCACCCATTCACACAAGCATGTTTGCTTTCAAAAAATTCAGTTTTAAATTTGGATTCATCACTCCATCAGGCCACTGATTCTCAGTCCAGCTGTTGTGTAATTTGGCATATTTCAGACCTTTCTCCCAGTTTTCCTTCCTTAGGAATGGCTTCCTGACAGCCACTCTTCCACTGAGACTATAGCTGATGAGGCCTTGTATAAGAGGGCAGATGGGTCAAGCTGAAGATCCAGATGCATCTCTCAGGTTCTGTGTCAGGTCTTTGCTGGATTTTTTTTTCCCCATTTCTTGAGGACATGACTTTCAGGTACTGTTCATCTGTTGTAGATAGTTTTATAGGCCTGCAATCTCTTCTTCTCTCCTCCACTGGTCCAGTAGTCTCAAAAGGTTTGAAGGACACACTGCACACCATGCACAGCACCCAAAAACATAACCTCCTTGGTGGAAATAATTGTAAGAACACTAGGAAAGACAGGTTGTTTTTTTTTCCTGCTGGTCTACATCATAGCGACATGTTTTTGTTTTTTTTAAGGTTTCAGAGCAAAATAGTTCTCAATCTTAAATTTAAAAAGAAGGGAAATATGTTTTTGGAATAAGTTCACGTCTTTAATATCCAGAACTCAGCCAGTCATGCCTGAACTCGTTGAGAATCATTTGGGGAAACAACTTGTTTTCCTTCATGCCTTTGCATGCTTTTACTATCTCGACTTCTCATCTACACAAGTGCGTCTGCAGTGCTGTAGTCAGATTTGATTTCAGAATCACCCTCATAAACAACAAATGATACCTCTGCAACAATCTGTGTGACATTTTTTTTTCAGTTGAGGTCAGTGAACACAAACTTCGTCACATATTTATGTTTTGCACGAATATGTTTCAGGTAACGGGAGGTTCGGGGCGTTTGTACACTTGCTTCTTGTCCTGCCACTACTGCCCGTGCCCAGCCTTCGCCTACAGTGTGCTACGTAGAAATGACGGCCTGCTGGTAAGGCTCATACAGACCATATGTCGTGAGGAAGAAAAATAGAGTTATGTTTATTTGTACTCCAGTGTTGTGCGTGCGTGCTATTTAATAGCGTGTCAGTTTAGATAATTAATTTGCTTCCTTATTTTCTTCTTTTTTTTCATGACAAGTTTTATTAAGAGTGTTGATACTTGCTGCTATCATATCAATAACAAGAGGAAGCGATACAATGTGTTGCTATTGAGGTTTTGCTCTGCACCTAATTAGTGTCTTCACTATAAAGGGTTCTAATGCTTTGTATTTGATTGCCTAGGTTGTCGCGTTTTGTCTTCTGAAAAGCACTCATAGGAGTTTGTTGTATTTTTCCAACATTGTTGCTCCTTGCAGTCTTCAAATGGTAGTCCTCCACCTGTCAGGGGCTTGAGTAGTAGCTTATTTATAGCCCTAGAGGTGAAACCCAGAGCAGTGGCTAACCAAACCAAACCAAACCTTTACATATTTTGGAACGTGAGGGGGACATTTCCATTGTATAAAGTTGTATATTTACACACACACACACACACACACCTGAACTCTGTTTTGCTTTCATTGTGTCTTGTCATTCAAGCATTATCTAAGAGGAAAATCTTTGCCAACTCAAGCAAGACAAAGCCCACGTTGAAATGTGTGTGACAGATGTAATGTGGTCAGGACTTGTTTTTGTCTGGTCACTGATGTGCGTCTACCTCCCGTCGCTCCGTCTGGCTGTTTTGGCTCCAAATATCTGCAAGTAAACGATCTTTGCTCGTCCTCTGACCATTAGGCCGATCCCTTGAGGACGTTGCTAAAATCAGTGTGAGAAACGGAGCGCTGCAACAGACCATGGAGACTCCTCATGAGCATGTCAGCGCCTTTGATAGCTTTCCCCATGAAAAACTACAAATGCTCATCAAACTCTTCGTCCAGTTAGATGACGGTGGGGACGAGTTTGTGTCGGTCCAAACGTGGAAGCAAAATGGTGGACAACATTTTAAAGAACTCTCACAATCCCAAAGTCAAAAATGAGACGCATGCAGGGTGTGGTCCTGCCTCACTAGAGCCACTCCATTCATTCACGTGCTCTGCAGATTCCAGCATGACCACAGGAAGACAGATGAGGTAGTACTGCTCTGACAAGTATAGGTCAGTGGCCGTATAAAGGAGCTCACCTGCCACAGCCATGTACTAGTAAACAGTTCACAGGACGGGCTAACAAAAAAGACTTCTCTACTTTTGCAGATTTAGAATTTGAGGTCATTTTTAGCCTCCGTTTTTTTAAGGAAATGGATGGGGGAAAAAATCCACAGACAGGCTAATCTGCAGTGCACACATTAGGCTGAAGAGGAAAACAAATTAATGAGTAACTTATACTGATAATAGGAGGAGCTAATGAACACGTTCACTAACACATGCTCACAGATCCCGAGCTGCAGAGCTTCTTATCATCCAGCGAGCATTAGGCTACTAGAATTACTGCTCATTTTGTACACAAACAAAACCCTCTGTATCATAAGTGCTCTCCATTTACATAAACATTTTTAATTTGATATAAATATTCTAATTTATTGACTAATCAGTCGGTGGAAGCTTTCCAACAGGTCAGAGCCAAGCTGCTCCTTTCTAGTCTGGTGTTTACATGAGATCTTTGGATTTAAATTACTGGCATGTCATTACAGCTTCATATCCGTCTCATTAATCACACTGGCTCTGCTGTTAACCTAATGAATCGGTGTCTGCAATCTTCTCTTCCAGTGCAAACATATCCTGGCTGTCTACCTGAGTCAGGCCATGGCTGCGACTCAGCAGGAGAGCGTATCTGATCAGCAGATGTCCCTGCTGCTCAGTGGGACGATGGAGCCGTGACTGCAGGTAGCTCGGCACACCTGGCCCTGCAGAGGCATGTGCCGGAGCGCCGAGCGTCCTGGACAGAAGCCAATGTAGTGACACTGATGACACAGAGCAGGGAACGCTGCTATGTCTCTCTGAAAGACCACAGATGTTGTTCTACTTATCTTTTCTTTTGGAAGAGCTCTTAATCTGTTTTCAAGGAAATAACATCTGTTCGCTGAATAAGGACTGCTCTATATTCAGTCTCCTTTTATCTGAAACTGTCAGTGAATGAGACAGCGTCTTCATACTGAAAGCTTTCCAGTGTGGGAAATTTAGACTGTCACATCAGTCGTAATTTTAACTTCAGGGAAAAAAAAGCTGACGTTTAACAATATAAACATTGCCTTTATTAACAAAATAGTGCACCATACATACAGATTTTCATCATATTAAATAGCAATATCAGTTTGCAGGTTGTTGGATAAACCAAAGAATGGCCTCTGGAAAACTTGAACATCAGCTTGACCACAGAGGAAGTTTTTCCTGATTAGTAGCAACACTAGAGCACGCACAGACAAGTACTTCGGAATAAAAAGGCAGGCAGGAATGTTGAATTCAATCAACTTATTTCGACTTACTGTTGAAATTGAAAAAGAAGGCAATAGTTTGACATCGATAGCTGGCTGAGAAAAGTTGAACACCTACAGTACTTTTTTACACATCAGTCAACATAGACAGTAATACAACGTAACAGTGCATTTACAGTGTGGATGTCTCCATTGGAATGTACTAAACGCTGCACACTCCTGTATTTTAGCCCTTGAATTTAGTCAGAGGAGGATCACTGCACACAAAAGCAAATGAAGTGGGGGGGGGATAATGAAACACTGGAGGCAGATGCTGCGCTTGTTTTAACACCAACACAACGTGGTTCAACACAACCAGTGAAGCACAGCTAACAGGAAATGATCAGAAATGTTAGTGCGAAGCTCTCATTTGTGTAGTGAAGGTTCTCTGTTAACCCAAACGCCTTCACATTTTCACACAAGGTGCGAAACTTCAAACAAAACCTATTTCAAACCTTTTTTTTTTTTTGTAAGCTACATGCTCTTGCATATGCTGAGCTTTGAAAGTTAAACAGGAACACTTTGCTGCACCACTGAGAGTGTGTAACACATTTCTTTAGTGTTACCCCATTCTTTTTTTGACTTCACTTAGACTCGATCATCGGTTTGAGAGCTCAGTTAAAATAGCCATGTTTACTTGAATTAAAAAGCTAATGTCAGTGCAGTCTTGATGACTGGCTTCACTAACTGCGTAGGGATCCCAGCTGAGACTGTCTATATGGGGGAGGGCGTTGTCAGCTGTGCTCCTGAGGCAAGTGACATTCATTTATTCCCAAATAAATCAAAGCAGTGATGCTTTATGCCTTTAAGTGCTTGGATACAGAATAATAAATCAAAATGCAATGATATGAAGAATCAAGTTTGACTTGGCTTTCAGGTCTGCTACAGTATGTCATCATGCGGCTCAATAGAAAGCAGCTCTGTGCAGATGCAATGTTTCCATGAAGGGTGCACTCAGTTTTTCCTCTTCCTGAGCATTTGAAAATGTAAATCATGTGGCGCACAACCACATGCGTGTTGTGCTGAACTGCATCATATTAACGGGTCTGCCTCAAAACAAATTGTGCTATTTTTCTGCAGCTGCAAGACAAAGTTGGTGAATCCTTTGTAATTACAAGGATTTCTACGCCGATTCCCCATGAAACATGGTCTGATCTTTATCAAGGTCACAAATATAGATGCACAGAATCTGACTAAAGTGGTTACACAGAAATGGCTGTACTTTCAGCAGAACAGAGTAATCGCTCACAGTGGCGTGGCAGAAAACCTAACTGCACTTATGTGCTCACAACTTCTCCAAAAGTTACTTGAAGACAGAGGTGAGAGGGTGTGGGTTATATGACTTTGAATCTCTCTCTCTTTTTTTTCTCTCAATCAAAAACAGTTTCACAGATAAGCAACACTTTTGAATTTCCTGTGCGTGTCTCTTCCCTGCAGAAAAAAAAAAGAAACTGGGAGTAACACCAAATCACCTGCTGACATCTGAAACTTTCTAAAACATTTCTTCATGTGTCACTATAACGAAAAAACATTGAGTAAGAATGATAACACTCATGGGCCAAGGGTCCATGGACATTATTAACTTAACCTCAGTGTGTTCATCTGGAATCTTCACTTTGACTACAAAAACTAAACCCCATAAGTAATCAATGCAGAAATCCGGGTAATTCCAAGTAGTCCCCTAACTACTATCTGTGGGAGCCAGAAAGTGCTCTGTATCATAGTCACTGGAGTCAAGCTCATTTTGCACCCTCACCCCAAAAAAGCCCTGTGGCTATGAAACATGATTCATGTGGAAGTAAAAAAAAATGTTTTATTTTTCCATTCCTCCCTCTGTTTTTTTTTTCTTTTCTTTTTTTTAAAAAAAATTGGGTTAGCGGCAACTTCCACAGAGCAGAAAAGTGCATTTTTCTACCATCTCCGCACTGCCGAGCTCTTCTGCTTGCACACACACACTCTCACAGGAACACCTGCAAACACTGGCACTTAGTTGAGTTGTAAAGCAGCAGACAACATTGAGAACATTTCTGCTACATACAGGTGTTACGTTTGTTATCCAACTCTAATTTTGAATTGATATGAAAGTTACCACATTTTTTTTAGCTCCTCTTATAATTAAATAAAAGCTATAAAAACAATCTGTATACAAAGGTGTGATAAGCAAGAGTGTGAATTCAATTTTTAATGGTTCATAAGCCAAAAGTAACCACAGCCATAGACTGCTAACTGTACCTTTTAGGTCCGCAAGTACAGGTGTAGCCACACAAAGTAGGTTTTTTTGTTTTTAGCTTTACATTCTCAAAGATGCATTTTTTTGTAATAAATAAGTCAATAAACACTGGCACTGAATGTTAACAATATAAAATATAATGGCAGTGAAGAGGAGTGTCTGCAGTAACATTATGTTGGATTCAAGATGATAAGCAGTATTTTTTTAGTTTGGATCCCATTCACAGTCCAACAAATCCAGTTAGCTTGAACATCTTTATGTGTGTGTGTGTGTGTGTGTGTGTGTGTGTGTGTGTGTATACACACACACACACACACACACACTTCTTCACAATAGAAAAGATTTGTAAGACTTGCTATGAAACATTTCATTGCTTGACCCCTGAAACTTTGCACTGTTCATAAATAAATGTCCACATTCAAGGCGCGTTTGACATCTTCACACATCATACCATTGTCCTGTAAACATTATAAAACTCGGGGAAAAATCAAGACTGAAACAACAGTTGACACAAATAATACTCCTGTATGGCTCCCTATAGCAGAGAGTCAATGGTCATGTTGATTTGGTCTTTGTTGCGTTTGCTGCCATTGGAGCTGAGGGACTTCTCCTTTTTGCATGTAAAGGGGCTCAGGATCTTGCGGAATGTGACCCTGAAGTCCCTGATTCGGTAAGCGTAGATGATGGGGTTTACCGCAGAGTTGGCATGAGACAGAATGATGGCCACGTACATGACAACCTCCAGCTGTAGCTTCTCGTAAAACAGCGTGACACAGTTGAGGATGTGGACAGGCAACCAGCAAATGGCAAACAGTCCCACGATGATGGAGAGGGATTTGGCAGCTCGGATTTCCTTCTGCAGCAACCTGTGATTTTGGCTGTCGCCGTTGCCCACGCACTTCAGTTCGATCTGCCTCAGCTGCTTCCTGGCCACGTTGAATATCTTCAGGTAGATGCCCAGCATGATGAGCAGTGGCAGCAGCACGCAGACAAAGAAATTAAAGTAGACCATGTAATGCATGTCCACCACGCTCTCAAACAAACACGTGAGCTTGCAGCTCCGTGGCAAGTCCCCCGTGGCCTTCGGCTCTCCTGTGATGCTAGCATTCATAGTGTTGTTTGTCTCACAGTTAGACTTCAAGTTCCATCCAAAGAACGGGATGAGGCCAATAATAAAGGAGAGAATCCATAAAATAGCAATGATCTCTCTGGCAGTTTTACCCGTCATCAGCTCCTTGTACCTGGACAAAACACAGCAGAGGTTACTGACTGTGCAGGTTTTGCACAAATATCACACTTAAAGGGACATTATTATTCTTTGACTGCAGCTTTGTGTGTTCAAAACAATCTGTATTTATCTTATTACAACCCCTCAGTTCATCCACTGCTGGATCCCTTCACTTGCCAGCTGACATTTGGTAGATGCTCACGGCCAGAGCTGGTTATTTAAGGCGACCATATTAGCAATATACAGTCTTACTGACATAAAAGTCAATTGCTTCGATCAATCTGAAGTAAGAGCTTTTTGGTCACACACACCTCATATACAGTGTTCTTAACAATATTAACAACCTAGCTGTTTATTGTTGGTCTTGTGTATTTAAGAAGACTTACAATTATGCATCCCCAAGAAGAACTGGGACACAACAAATGGGAAAAACTGGTAGAGAATGCCACACTTTTGTCTTACTTGCAGTGAAAATCAGTAATGTACAACCACACCAACAAAATAAAAGGTTTGAATACGCATACAAGCAAAAATGTAAAAGAAAACCAGCTTTAGGCCTTACTGGTTTTCAGTGTTTGTTTTGTAAAAAGCTCCAAAATTGATTACCACAGAGATATTTGGTTTACTTCTGGCAGTGGTGATTAAAACCAATTCAAAATCACTTCCTACAAAAACTCATCAAGGCGGTAGAATGGTCTCTAACTTTATTTATTCTGTAGTAGTAGATTATTATTACCACAGATGCATTACAAGTGAATTTGAGACCACTTGCACTCCTTTATATACAGCAGTGAAACTGATTCAAACATGCATAATTGTTTTTTTTGTTTGTTTTATATCGTACATCCTGATGAGGGCCTTTCTAATCCCAGTACATCCTGTCCTCCTGTTTGAATTTGCAGTGATGGTGCGTGACCAGTGGAAGCCACAGCTCAGATTCTGCTCTTAAATTACACCACTGTAAACAAGACAACAACAAAAAAAGATAAACAGCCAGAGGCTTTCCATATCTTCTCGGTGTTGTACAGAAGTGCAGCGTAACTGCGGTGCGGGTTGGTCGGGAGCACATTGTCGGCTTCAGAGTACACAACCGAAACTAAACGCAAGCTCGTTCACGCGTTTGCGCTCGGACGCTGTTTCACAGGCTGCAGCAGCAGAGCGCGAGCAGTAAAGTGACAGACGTTTGAAACGGTGTTGATTTTATTTTTATTATTATTATTTTTAAAATCAGTCTTGAGCTGACAACAGGATAATGCGTGTTTCTCATAAAACCGTCTTCGTGCCACAGATGTGGATATGAAATGAATGACTGCAGGTGTGTGAGGCCGTTGAGTCACTTCCCCTCTCGTCCCCCGTTTTGTCCCCATCATGTGAAACGCGCTTGAAGCACAATTTGCTGTTTCCTCAAAGTGATTCACGCGAGCGTGAGGTAATGACTCACGCATACTGACAGCCCCCCCCCCCCCGAGAGACGCCTGCCTGAGCTGGGGGTGTCACAGAAAATCCACGTGACCTCAGCCGCTGCGCAGTACATGATCGCACTACGTCACAACTTAAAATGTGACTTTTTGTGCAGCGCTCTGTATGATAAAGACAAGTTAAAGGTCATTCTTAAGCCATTGGCTAATAATGAGCTAATCATTAGCGAATGACTGATAAGCCCATTTTAAAAATAAACATGAATCTTTATATTAATAAGCCATTTGCCGATATTATTGATAAATCAGATCGTGCGCGTGAGAAATGATCTGTTAACTGTGCTGTTGCCGCACATGGACTGTGGACAGTGTGGGAAGAATTGGCCCCGGAAGCTGCTTAAAGTTGTCCTTTCTTACATGTGACGCACAACAGGAAGTAGTCTGCTTCAGGAGTGCTCTCACTGGTGTACTTGAGGGTGCCCTCTGAGTAGTGTGCACACAAGATGCCTGACAAATGGCAACCACACCCTAGCTGTAAATTCACTTAGGCTTAAATCACAAAGGAGTGACGGGACATCCAAACGTTGCACCAGAGAGCTGGCAGGGTAAACAGTATGAGCCGAACCTTTAAAGAGAAGCTTATACAGTCCAAATAAACTACTGAACATGGTTAAGGTGTTAATCCCCTGCAAAGTTCCCTGTTCTCTTCATTCTCCCTTTTTTTTTTCCCTGAACACAGCGATGTTTGCGGCCTCCTGAGCTGACCGCCACCTTTTCTGCTCTGCTTTTTACTGTCCTTGCATCCCATTAGGCTCTCGCATCCTGGATGCCTGAAACAACCACACACACTGTAAGCAGCCATGGGTGAAAGGAAGGTCTGTGCAGATGCTAACACAGACTAACAAAGGGCCACAAATAGCCAGCGAGGGAGACAAATTGAGGAAATGGTCGTGTTGTTTCAGGGGGGACACATTCACCTAGTGTCTGGCCCCATCACTCACAACAGGTCATCTGAAGCAAATACGAGCTTTCACACTTGCCAGTTCAGGAGGTCATCATCAACAGACAGTTACAGAGTCAAAGTCTTGGTACTTAACCGGAGCTCAGCAATAGTCCAGTGCATTAAAAAAAGAGATCTCTTCACGGCCAAAATGAGCAGGGGAGAAGCAAAATGTACCGAGGAGTGATATTTTAGACTGAAACGATGCATCTTGTGTCTTCGCTTTACTGTGGGGGTGTGGTTTAGGTCTGCTAGTCCCTTCAGGAGGGTAGGGTCACTGCAAATCAATATGAAGTTGTTCTGAATAATCATCTTTACCCTGTGATGCAACATTTCTACTCTGATGGGAGTGGTCTCTTGCATCCGTAAGGCATGAGGGGTCACTGCATGGTCTGATGTGACTCATACGCTGGGGTCTTCACAGTCATTAGATTTTATGGGAATTAAATGTCTGTGGGAGATTTAGGACTACACATGAGACAGTGCTCTCCTTCACCACCACCATCCGAGCACCAAAGGAGGGGTTATCTTTTGGAGGAACTGCGTTCATCCCTCCACCAAATTGGAGAAATGATGCCAAAGAGCACTGAAGCTGATATTGTGGTACGTGGTGGCAAAAACATTTACTAATATGCTTTATGTGTTTGTTGTTTATCACCATTGTTTGCATGGTCCACTGGCTATGTAAACCGAGGCTTTACAAATTGTGGACTTAATCATGTGTCTCCGATGACCAGCCTGGTCTCTTTAAGAGATTCAGAGTACTGTGCAAAAGTCCTGAGCCACCCCTCAGTTATTTATATTTTGCTTCCAAGCAAACTTTTTTAGAGTGGTCTTGAGCAGCAGTTCTCCAGGCTGTCTGAGGATCTTTCATCTTTGACATTGGCTGCTTTTTCACTCATTTTCAGTCCAGTCCTGAGGAATGTTTATTTATTTATTTTGTTTGTTGAGTTGCTCAACATTGCCCTCTTAGCAAAGAAGCAATTATAAATTGCAAAAATCATTTGTTCCCATTTCTTTTTCCAGAATTTGGCATGCATAAAATAGTTTTTTTTTTGCACCAATGAGGTGATTGCTGAAGAGCTATCAGCTAAAAAGTGAAGCGCTCTCCATTGTGGGCAGTGGGAAAAACACACAGCGGAGCACCATCAGTTATGGATTGGCCTCCCCAGAGCCCGGACCTCAGTGTTATTGAAGCAGTGTGAAATCATCTTAACAGGGTGGAGCAAAAGGCAGCCGACTAAGAGAGTTCAGGCTGTGCTAAAGGATAAAGTTGATGATATCAAATACTGACTTTCAGGCTCGTTTGGAATTGTACAAACTCCGTTTTTGACATGTATTCTGTATTTCCGTGTAGGTGTGCAGGTTTCGGTAAATCGCTGTGACCATTTCCCCTCACAAAATGTAAAGAAATGAAGGGTGACTCAAGACTTCCGCACAGTACTGTATACAGAAATAAAACTGTAAAAATAACAGCAGTGCCATCCCACCACAGGCTGTAAAGATACACATGATGAGGAAGTATGTTCAGCTTGGAGCACATGCAGCTTCCCTTAGGGGGATTTGCCAGTAAAATTAAAGTCATGTTAATGTAACGGCACACTTTCTTAATCATTAGCTCAGTCTACCTAACAGTGGCTGTTTGGAGCAAAAAGAAGTCCTGTGTTGTAATAATTCTGAGTCGTCTGCAACGATTGGTTGGCTAATGGTCAGCTGATATTCCCACTCTACAAGGCTCAGAACTCTCTCCAGCACATGTAGCCGAGCAGACAATGGTGTGGCCTTTTCTTCGCCACTGTTAAAAAGTTTGGTGCTGGAAAGTTAATTAACAGATGCCCTATTTATTTCGTAGCATACTATGCAGTTACAAAGAACATCAGATTTTTTTTTTTTTTTTAACCTACAGCAGCCTCACTAACGCTCGGGCTCTGGTCTGAACAATCAGTTATTCATCAGTGTTGCGGGAGCGCTGCCTGCGTCCTGGACTCCCTGCAGAGTGATGAGCGGGTGCCCCGAGGCCCATGAATAATACAGCATTCTGCCCAAAGAGGGAGGAGAGGAAGCTTCAGAGCGGCTGATGACCTGTACTCCTACTCTCACTTCCACTGCCATTCTCCCATGTTCCTCTGCTCCCTCCGAGGGTTAATCGCAAAGTACAGCAGGCAGGACAGAGGGTCCATCTCCCGGACATCACTTCCCACTCTCTCTTTCTCTGTGTGGAAGCAGCAACTGGCTGAATGGATTAGCTTTGGCATGACAACAACACGGTGGCATCTATCTCTGTTCTGCTCCCCCCCGCCCACACACACACACTCCCCAGCCCATTTTCCAAACATCTCTCCTCTCCTCCCTGTCAATGTGCTTCCGCCTTGGGGCCACTGACCTATACCAGACTACACAAACCTACACACACACACAGTCTAAACACTCACAACATCCAGCTAGATGTCTGGCTGTGTCTGTAGCCCAGCTTCAAATACAATCTAACAGGTGGGCTGTTCACTGCAGACAAAAGAGGAGATTTTTAACATTCAATCAGATTGTCACCGTACATGCAAACAGGGCTGGGCAGCATTTACGTGACGACGGAGCATCTCTATTGCATAACTAGCAGATTAAAGTAAACAGATTTGAATCTGTAAAGAGTTTTCACTCCAATAAAGATATGATCGCACAGCCGTTATCCTGCAGATGTAACCTCTCTGTAAAGCTTCATCGGGAAGATTGACTCAGCACTGTAACTGTATTTCCTGCACCTTGATGACTCACAACTAAAGCTATACTTCCGGCTATGTCTATTTTTTGAAACTTGATCTTTTATGTCAGGGTGTCTTTATTTCACACCCATGAAACGGTAAAGTGCAGATACTGTTTGGTGAGTCACCACAAAAAGATTAAAAAAAAAAAAAAAACCCAAACATTGCTAAAGGAGCAGGGGAACATTTTGGTAATTAACGGTATTCCCTTAGAGAATAAACTGACAACACTCATATCTGTGAGTTAAGTGTAGAGCTGGAGCCACGTGTTGTATTTCCCTGTTTCACACAGATTAAACGAATGAGATCTAGCAGGTTAATTACTTTGCTTCAGAGCTGCTGGCGGGCTGGTTTCGTTGCTTTGGGACTGAGCCAGGCTAGCCGTTTGCGTCTCCTTCCACTTTCTCCCAGCTGCAGTTTCAGCACACAGACACCAGCGTGGTATCCAGCTTCTCACCTAACTCTAATATGCGTATTTACCAAATGTTGTTCATGTTGCACTAATCTGTCCTTGTGCAGAAGTGTCTTGTGGCGAGATAAACATCAGATTTTGATAGTTTGAGATGAGCCACAGATGCCACACTCTTCTTCGAACCATAGTCAGAGAATCTTTCTGCAATTCAATCGATGTTGACGGTTTCTCCACACTCTACAGTTGATCCATTTCGGGACTCACTGACTCACTTGCATTTGTTGCGCATAACTCATTCCTCGATAAATTCCGAGAGTGATCCATCCCTCTTTGAATGTCTCTCTCTTTAAGCATTTTTTCCATCTACACCCCGTTTTCCCATCATTGTCCATGAGTACAATCCATAAATATGGATCAGCTGTTTGAACTCCAGCCATCAAAAGAGACTTTCCCGGTTCTTCAGCTCCTAATGCAGCCATGCATTTTTCCTCATTTGTAGCATAACTAAAGCTGGATTTACATCAAGACTGGCGCCGTGCCACACCCAGTAAACCTACACATGCGCTGGAACCCAGACAAGGAGCGCTCCATTAACTTTATGACGCATGATCTGTTTAAAATCAGCAGCCCGAGACGAGAGGAGGCTTGTATTCACAGACCACAGTGGAGGCTGTCCTGCTACCGCGGGTGGGGATCATAGTTTGAGCTCAATGATGTGCGTAAAGTTGGTTTTTTGTTTTAATTTGAAACCTCCTACAGGACAGAGGGACAAAATAGCCAGAGGGTCTTTTTCTGACAATCACAAACAGGGAAGCCAGGGGCTTGAGGCAGGCGTTGAGTGGGTGTGCAGGTCTGTTATCTCATGGGGCTTAAAACATCTGCTTCTGGCCTTTCACTTCCAAAAACATCTGCAAAAACACTTTTATCTGAGTTGGAATTGTGTCCTCAGGGCCTGTCAGACTGACCAAACTCACACACACACAGACACACACAAGCCTGTGGACAATGTGAGCTTGGCAAACGCACACTGATCTTATTATCAAAAGTACAGTATGTACAGTATGGGCAGATGGACCCTGGGATTTCAGTGCAAGCTCAATCTATGAAAGTCATGGAGAGCACAGTTCACAGGGAACGTAAGGAGCTGCTGGAAGTTCAAAGGCAGTCAAAGTCGGTTCTCTATGAGGACATAAAACAAGATAAATGCCATTTTCCATCTGTAGGATGAAAATAGAAGCACTAAAAGGGGATTCACAAGCTACTTGGTTGGTGGCAGAAAACTTTCATCCCAGACTAGTGTCAAACTGTCCTTTCTTGCCAGCATCTGAGTGTAATGGAAATGACAGCACATCTCAGTCACACAGCCTCGGAGCAACCCCCCCCCCCCCCCACCCACAAACACCCCACCCCCCCACCCACCCCCCCCCCCACTCC
>VVHJ01053117.1:0-12487 GCA_015107715.1 Tylochromis polylepis
AAATTTTTATAAAAAATATTTTTTTTTTTTTCATTTTGGGTTTTTTTTTTTTTTTCCCCCCCCCCCCCCCCTTTTTTTTTGAGCAGTGTAGCTTTTACTGCATTTAACATTAAATATCTCATCAAAAAAGAGAAGATGGCCGCAGCTGCAAGACTGAAAAGCACCTGACTGTAGTATTGGTTTAAATGGATTTGTGGTCATGATTTCAGTTGGCTAATCTTCTTTGGGGTCAGAAGGCAAACATGTTTAAAATAGAAGCCATACAATAATTTGCTTTTAATAATAAAAAATGCAAGCCTCCACTGCACTTTGATTGCTAAGAGACTAGGATTAGGGATGGGAATCATGGCGTTTCAAGTCAGTAGTTCAATTCCTTGGAAATGGTAGTCTGCTTGCCTATTGAACCTGCTTGAGTCTACTTTCACTTTTGGTACAATCAGCTGATTTCAGTTTGTGTGCAGAAGGAGGACTATAGTGGTGCAGTCTACAGCGTGGATATGGACATGACTTTTATTTTTATTGGACAAAAAAACAAGAGCATTATGGTGCAAAGTGCATCCAGGAGAGAAACAACTGCATTATGCTGCTAACACAATTTTGGCTCTTTGCAAGCATCTGCACAGACATCGTGCTAACGCTAAGCTACCTAAGAACCCAAAGTGACATTAGCTGAGTAAATGCCAACCCCTGCCCAGCAGCCAGACCCTAAACTTCAACAGGTAACAAACTGATGAGCAGTCAGGCTGCAGCCTGTGTTTCTACCTGTACATATTTCTAAAGTAAAACGCTGTGGCGATCACTTTAAAGTCTCTTTGTGCTGGTTTTTGTTTTATGCTTTATGTTCATACCTAAAAGAGGAGAGAGAGAGATCATATGCTTGTCCTCATTTGGACAGGGATTTGTCTTGGTGTGTGTGGGACTGTAGCCACAGGTTTACATTTTTAAAAGGTAATTATGAGGCTGTGTGTTTCAGGTCATTTTATAGGGAAAACATTATCCTGGGAGTATTACTTTAAAGACTACTGTTCTGTGTGATATGTGTAATACATTACTTTTCTGAGTATCGACCCTAATGCTGGTCACAACAGAAAGGTGAAATACCTCCAACATTCACAAAGATTTGACCACACAGCGTGCTGTCAATTTGCACAAATGCAATGTCTTAGAAATGCTTCTTATCAATGGTGGTGACTTTCAAAGCAGAGCCAATGAAAACCCAATGAGACCAAATTAATAAGTGATATCGATGATGGAACTGAATTGCTAAATTCTCATCAGTTCCTAGTATGTTACAGCCTTCTTACTTCTGGCTGCTATTAGAAGTAAAATATAGGCTTTTAGGTTGCAAAAAATTCTTCCTGTTCTGCTTTCAAGTTGTTCCTGCCCTACACGTGAATCATGCTGCAACACTGGGGAATACAATGACCTGTACAGTGAGTGGAAAAAAGCCCTATTTTAAGAGTAAAGTTTTTTAGTTTAATATTTTTTTAATTTTTTTTATGAAAGGTGATGGTGATGACCAATTTAGATTTGGTGTATTTTCTAAAAAGAGGCACAACTGGGTTAGCAAGTCCTTGAATAAGGACAACATGATTGATACAGATTCCAGGAGTTCACCTTCAAATTTTAGCAGCTACAAAAATTCACCTGTTCTCTCCAGAATTTAAAACTTGTAAGCGGTTTGTTTTGGAGCTAAATTTTCCTGAGTTGTAAGCATACAAATATATGCTGTCATTTTTTCACATAACCCAGTAATTTTTATCCCCAGAAAATTTTGCAGCCCTGATGAGATCGGGCCATCACTGCCATCTTTGTCAAACCGAGCCTCAGCACAGTGCATGTGACAGCCTAAATCGCTTCCCATTTCATCAGTAAAGGCCTGTCAAATCCCACCATGAAACAGGTACATGTGCCGTGACACAGCATGCATGTGGATACGACGTGACTCCATTGACTTACTGAAAGGGCAGGAGAAAGACACAAACGAAAGACAGAAAAAAATCCACAGGATGAAGTGAGAAAGGGAGAGGCTCGGGATAGAGAAACACACCAACCTACTTACTAGAGATCAGCATCAAGATCGTAACCTACATTCTGCGTCTTAGTGTGACAAAGTGCAGAAATCTTCTCTTAGTCAGACACAACTGTACAAAGTGCCCTGCTATTGGCCTAATATTTGAATCATGCACAATGAATACGCAGTTGTGAGTGTTCCTCTTCTTGCAATATGGGACACTAAAGGTAGATGTGGCGGACAGGGGTACAAGTGACGTCTAAACGCGTGGCCCCAGGGTGAGCAGACATTTCTAGGACACTTGATGTTACAGAGATCGGTAGTTGGAACACCGGATGTATACAGCAGGAGATAAGATTAAGAGGTCATGCAGTGTGCTCTGACTCAGAATTTCTTGTAACAGTTTCTCAGATCATTCTTGCAAAATAATTTTTAGTCTAATAGCTGTTAGTTAATTTGACATTTTGGTCATAAATATCTCTATAAACCTAATGATGGTGCTGTTTAGTGCCACCATCTAGTAAATATTAACCAATGCAGAGAAATAACTCTATATGTTATCGTTTGTTTTTCTTTCATGATCCCACATGAACCTATTGCCTGATCTGATTTCATGAGACTTTGTTTGGTGATACTGTGCTTTTTGAAATTGTTTATTTCCCCTTATACACATAAGAATGAGGTCTAGTATGAGAACGCTTTTTTTAGGAGATAGTATTGCACGATAAGATACTTCAACGACTAATTTAAAAGATATCTTATGCTCTTATACAGCTGGTTTGCCTTTTTGTTTCGGTGACTCTGCAGCTGCCTCAAAGCAATCAGTTAAACTGCGGTTAGCTGTAGACAAAACAGAACTCTCTTGTGTGAACACATCAAGGGAATACTTCAAAAAGCTTCTCTCCACCTCTGAAATACCTCCAAGATTAGCCGTTTCCTCTTTTTTAACTGACCTAGAAAAATGGTCCAGGCTTTTGCTTCCCAGTACTGTTTACTGCAATGCCCTACTCAGAGGCAGTCCTGCTCCACGCTCATTCAGCTTGTTAGCCTGAAAACTCATCATCTAGAAAACACGATCCCGCGACCTCAACCTACTCTAGAGATGCCACCGTCAGCTCTGACGAGTGTCAGAAAAGCTGCAAGCTGAAACATGCAACCATACAATAGCCCACCCTATAGGATTATCTATAAGACAGTACTTATTTTCTAAATTCAAAAGAAAAACTACGCCAACTTCCCACCCACTCAACCCTAGATGGCACCCGTCGATGTGGAAACAGGCACCAATTTCAGACAACTCCTTATTAAAATGCACAATAGGAATTTTAACCCAGCCTGCTATCCACACATTTTCCTTGTACAGCAGTCGCTCTTGTCTTGTGTTAGTTCTTCCTCCGCTTAAAGGACCCCAAAAAAGCTCAGTGTTGATCTACGACCAACATTTTATTCATGCAATGCTACACAATACCTTTGAAGATAGAATTTAGTAGATAGAGTAGGAGGAGATTACTGGAGTATAAAAAAATGAAATGTTAATCTCCATAAAGTTGCTATCTGAACTGGACCCTTGCAATGTATGCACAACAATGCAAACACAACATTTTAAGCAGTTCACTGGTACAGGCAAGATGCGAGCAAGCGAGAGGAACAAAAAGAGCGTCGGCACTACATATGCAAAAGATGTCCTATAAACACATTTGCAATGCAGATATTTAGACACTTGACTTTCGACGTCAGTTCCATTGTGTGATGCCTTTTGACGGTTTAAGCCTGATCATCTTTTCAGACTAAGCTGTGGAAAATCCTGAAAGGAAGTACTTGGAGCCGTTATGCAGCCTTCATGTCAGTATGGAGCAAGAAAACCCAGTGTAGCCTGGGGCCAAGATGAGTCCTTCTTGGGTAATGATCTAAAACTGACAAGAAAATGCAGAAATTAAAATAATAATAATAATAATAATAATATGTTGATGCTGTGTTTCCCAGGCTGCTACTTTACATACACTGACAGCAAGACAAAGGTGCCAGCGTGTGTGAACCAGCACTGACCTAGCTAACTGTAGCTCTGACCAAAGCATTACCACAAGTGGGCTTCTGTGTCCCATGGTGTTTTCTGTTGATTCATGCTGCTGCCAAGTGGAGCATGTGAAGAGAATAAAAGACTGGATCTAGAACTGAGCTCTGAGAGACCCCAAAGGTGACATGTCCTGAAAAAGAGAAAGCACTGTCTTCTGTACTAAAGCAACAGAGTCCTTCTTTCAAAGCAGGCTCAACTGCTGTCTTTCTCATATTAATAATCATACTCATCAAGTGTCACATGCAAACATTAAATGATTAATCACTTTTTTTGGCTACTTGCTGGAGGAACATTGATATGTCATCAACTTTTAGTTGACATGGCACACTTGTTAGCAAACAGGTACTTATTCACATATCTGGCCACATTTTGGGAAAAAAAAGACCCCTTATTTTGTTTTATTTGTGTCCATATAGTGAACATTGATCCCAGGACACACACTTTTCTAGCACTTTATTTGGTTTCTGCCAACATGCGAGCCAAGTGTCTCCTTTGCTGCTAAATGCTATGTTCACGAGCTAGTCACTGCCTGTCACTTGATTTGGAGCAGGCTGTGTACAGTGGGACAGATGTGTTCTGTGGCACCTGGAATATGGCATGTGTGAAAAGGTGGCTGCGAGTGCAGGTGTATCAACAGGCCTGCTATGTCTTGAGAAAAAAAAAATGCAAAGAACGAGTCCCATATGGAAATGCAGTATTTTACATATGGGTTTGATGATCTTGGAAAAGTTATGGGCCTAGAGATCATAGGCTTTTGTTTGGAAGATACCGACTTGTCTGCAGAGCTGCACTTTATGAATGTTCACTTTTGCTCAGTGGTTAATAAACAAGTGTTTGCAAATGAGTCTTCCATGCAAACTAAAGACAACTGTGGCAAGCTGCTAGCAATCAAGGACATGGCAAGGAGGTTTTTGGTGCAAAACCCTCTGTCACTCGGCAACCTTCAGCAACCACTCATCAATTGGCCAGGGAACACACATTTTTCCCTAGGGATCAGTTGTTGACAGGGGGTCACTGAGTGGTCTCAGTGAAACTGGGGACGTTAGCAATCAATTTCACAATGTCTGCCAGCAATCTCCAGCAACTGGCTGGGGAATATTTCTGTAGCAGTTGGTGGTTGCCAGGTTGTCGCCTCTGATCTCTAAGCCCGTGTGACTGGAGCCATGGATAACCAATAGTCAGTATGTTAACAAAGAGCCTCAAGCTTTTCCAAGAAGTTTAGAGAAGATTTATCAAGATTTTGATTTGAGAGCGTTTCTGCTTACCAACATTTTGTCAGCATGCTCATGTACTGAAATGTTGCAATCACTGTTTGCAAACTGTGAAAGACACAGCTGTTGTATCAGCTTTACTGCCAAACATAAAACATGACAGTCACATAGCTTATCGAGTACATACTTACAGATAGGCTTATTTAGATTGACATAGAAATAGCTCATAAAATGAACTGTGTTCTGTCCTTGATGTGAAGCTACATCACTATCATTCCATCTGTCAAATAAGCAGTGTGATCACACTGTAGCACCCATTACATTGAAATAAATGTTGAATGACTGCTGTTTGAACATCCAATCAATATGCTGTTTCCTGGTTGAAAAGAAGTTCCAAAATTACCCATCCCATCTTTGGGACATTCTTCCTGAATATTTATATATTACACTTGTTATGTATCTGTGTATTGTGGATTAAAAGAGAACAAATCTAGCAAACAGAAAAATTACAACAAGAAGAACAATAGAACTGACCATAGTCCACCACTGCATGTGGAAAGGTATTTTTTTTATCATTAGACCACAACCTTTTTTGACTAGTGACACATCATTATATTGGCACTATACAGTATATTAATGGGTAAGTGCATTATACATAAATAATTTTCTAGTCTTTTCAGGTATCAAATTTGGGATTAGAAATCATTTAACTACCATGATTACTACATCTCTGATTTGGTGACATCCCTATTTTATACACTGATATAATAAAATTATTCATTACAGTTACAATAATTTCTAATTATACAAAGTCAGGGTTATAGCCCAGTCATAGTAGAATAAGAATTGGACGGCAATTTTCGTTTCACTAGCAAAAGCCAGTGGCTGTCCAGTGATTGCATTAAATTTCACATTTGACAATCAAATGCAAGTAGTTGAAGCAACCACAGTTGACCGCAGGGTTACTGAACAGGTTGCTTGGTGGGAAGCAACTGGTCTCCAAACAGTTGAGTCCCGACTCTGACTGACTGCATTCGTTCCCAGACAGACTGGTAAGGTTTGCAAATAACTGCTGTCTAATTTATAAACGTGGACAGATTCCCAACACATCTCAACTGACAGATTGATAGACTTATTGCCGATTATCACCGTCTTGAGACACCAAAGTTGCTTGAAAGAAAGCAAATGACTGCAAGTGGTTGCAGACCTGGTCTTTGAATCTAAAGTATTGAGACTGCAAGCTGATTGCACATGGTCACAATAATTTTGGGTTGATTTGGGCCATTACACAAAAAGTTTGAGCAAACCACAGGGCCTACGCGATTGATGGCACTGTGTTTGCAGTGACAGAAAAATGTGTGTTGACTCAGCAATTGCATACCATAGGAAAATAAAGAAGTCACCAACCACGTAGACTAATATCATTTCTGACTTGAATGACGCTACCTCTTTTGTCGTTGGTTGGCTGGTCTCCTCCTCTTTTTGTTCTTCTTTTTTCTTTTTTCTTTTAACTAATTAATTAATTTTCTGATTCTTCCAACAAATCTCTTCTTTTGTGTACTAATATTGACATATAATTACTTCATCTCATTTAATTATATTTAATTTACATTTAATTATCCAGTTACATACAGATATACACCCACTCATTTTATTTTGATCTCTTCAGTATACATGTGTGTCTTTGTTACGCGGCACACTTAACCATGACAGCATGAATATTCATGTGTCTCTGTACTCTACAGTTGAGTTAGTTAACATAGAGAACATCTGTCATATACCATTAAGGAAGTAAAGCCGTTCACCTTTAACATCCTCTGTAACCGTCTTCACACAAGTTTATGACATCCTCGGGAGATCCTCATCGACTCGTGTTTGAGTCTGACAGCCTGAACACAAGCTGCTGTAGAGAAGCTACACTTAGAGCCCCAGAACAGAGTGAAGCAGCGCTCCAGTGAGACTGAAACACTCAAAAGTTTGGCAAAAAATGCACTAATCTTGCTACGTCATACAGGCTGTCAAGCCAGCTCTGTGCTCAGCCTGAGAAACAAACCCAGAGCTCAAGGCAGTCAATTAGAGCTGCATGATCAAATATGTCAAATGCTGTACAGGGTCTCAAGACAACGCATAAAACATCTCAGGCAATTGCTGCTTAAAGAGGGTCATCTGAGGCTTTTAAAGGCTGTGTTTTAAAAGGAGACCACTTTGACAAGGAACAGCACCACCCAAAAGTTGTCTGCTAGTATTTAACATAAGTATATGTACACAAAACCACTATTGCTACTACTACTACTACTACTACTACTAATAAATACATGAATAGCTAAGACCAACAATTCCAACATCCTCTTCAAGGGCCTCCAAGCAAAGATGCTTACATTATCCAAATGCTACACTAAGCGCCTCTGCCAAACAGTTACAGGTAAAGTGATGAAAGCCTTCTTAGGTTAGATGGTTCTGTTCAATTCTGATCAGAGTGAGGAGGAAGCTGAGGAAACTGATACTCACCATGTCCGTGTCTGAAACGGGCCCAAAACTCGTTACATAGATGTTTGTCCTCACTTCTGTTACGCTCTCTGAGGAAAAGAGACAACAAGGACCAGAACACATTACAGTACAGTCTGCACACAAAAAAAGCATTGCTGCAGCTCTGTCTTTGTTAAGCTGATTGTTTGTGTGCATGACAGTGAAGTTTGCTGGTTGGATTTTAACTAAGCTGCCTTAGAAAAAGCCTAGAGTATTAAACGGTTAGAGAAACACCTCAATCTGAAGGAAGAAAAAAAACAAATGCAGAAGACTTATGCATACTCAGGGAGGAATTTGTGTCCTCCTGGACGGCTTAATACCTGGATTCAAACTGTCTTTATGCATCATTTCGTCAAATCCATGTTCTTGTAGCACAGGCTGCTGGTTTAAGAACATAATGCTACACCAATAATATAAGACATTTTCTAAAATACACGCAGCACTGGTTATAAGAGTCCTAAGGATTTGGCCCAGGAGTTGTTTTTTTTTTTTCCTTTCTCTTCTTCCCTGACCTCAATTCGGAGGCAAAATGTTGCTGCGAGCAGCTTCACAGATGCTTTTGAAAGTCATCCATTCAGTAAAACTACCATTTGTTTGGCTCAAGCTAGTTTTTGACCACTAAAGCATAAAATTTGCTTTGGGCCACGCCCAAGTCTGTATCTTCAGAGACGAGAGTCCCTTTTGACCCAAAATTATTTTAGTCAGCCTTTTCAAAAAAAAAAAAAAACATTAACAGCCCTCAAGGGACTACTGGCTCAGGAATAATATGCAGCAGCTTAACATTAAGCATTTTTTAACTCAGATAATGCGCACATGTTTTGCAGTGACATACACACACACGCGATGGATTTTACTACAGTGTGATTCTGGCATGACTCTACAAGACTTTCTGTGTATATTCCTAAGGAAGATGTATTTCTTCAGTTTTAATGGCATGCATCGTTGCATGTTATGTAACAATAAAAGCCCCATAATTGCTTTTCTGTCATAATGATTTATAGATGATTCCTGAATTTGCAACACCGATCATACTGATCATTATACGGGATGCTAGAGCAGACCTTTAAATGTGATATGAATTATGCGATGTGGAAGGATTGTTTCCAAACACGTCACTAATGATTTTAACATCGCATTAAGTAGGGCATGAGATGAAAGTCATGACAGATCAAAATTTGCCCTCTTCAGTGTGGGCTGAATCAGCTCCTCTGGGGCAAACGTGCAAAGCAGGCTTTTGGGCCGCTGGCGAGACAAATAGTTGCTCCCGGTGGTGCAACGACTAGAGAGTGATGAGGCTTTTCTCCAAAAGTGAATGGATCCTCGCTCTAACTGTGTCCCAGATCTAAATGGCCACCCACAGGTGAAGTCCCTAATCCTTTAGCAAAGACCCCCCCCCCCCCGCCGTCCCAAGAGAGGAGATCCACTTCCACATTAATCATTCCTGTGACTCAAATAGCTCTCACAAATACACGATTATCACAACACCAAGTCAGCAGTTTGCATGGAAGACATAGGCAGGGGAACAGAATGATTTGCCCTGTTTCTGTTTACAACAAAGCACTGGAGCATAGGGCAGAGCTAATAGATGCTGCTGAAAATAAAATGAAATGGCATTTTTCCAGTTTCTGCCCAGTCTGCTTGTCTGAGATGGTCCCACATGACTGTTTTTTCAGAAGGACTAGTGAGGCATGGGGTGGCCAGCAAGAGGAAGATTGGTACTCTTCTTCTTGTGCAGGCAGCAGCTTTAGACTTTAGAGCGCCCCAACTATACTAAAGCGTGATGTCTCGTCTCTGTGAAGGGCAGATGCTCCTAATCTAATCTGCAGACTTAAACCTGTGTCAAATAATTTTACATTTTACATTTACAATGCATTTTAAAATGCATCATGAAATTTAAAAAAATGATTAAAAGAAATACAAGTGTATAGCAGTGTTGCAAAAACATCGATATATTTTATACATTCCAGTCATATTTTTGATGAATAAAGAAATAAAGAGTCCCAAAAAAGTTGATTCTGTTCATCTGGACGTAACGTTTTCAGTGGGAGAAACGTTTCATCACTCATCCAAGTGACTTCTTCAGTCTCAGCTGACTGCAGGTTTCCCCAACCTTATAAACAGCAGATTTGCATAATGACTGAAACTAGCACCACTGAAGGAACAATGGGCTGGGAGGTCAGGTCCTTCATCATTAATATGCAACTTCTCATGACCATTGATCAACAACCACTGATCAAAGACCACTGATCAATGGCCACGAGTACCATTCACAGAAAGTTGGGGAATGGCTACAATCACAGCATTGTAAGATGGTGAAAGGTGTACCCTTAGGCCCCCTCCTCGATTCAGAGATGGTGTCATGGTCCTGGGTCAGTGACCCAGTGCTGAACCATTTTCAGCCCTCCAGGTTTAAAAGACTGTTTCGCCTGTGTTTTCTGTGCACGAAGCTGGGTTAACGCAGTCTGTTGGCCCTTGCTCTGAGAGTAAAAACATGGCCAGCTCAGCAGAAACAAACTCAAGAACTGTTTGTATGGCTGCTGACTGACTGCTGAATTGCATCTTCAAGATCTGTTTTCTCAGAGGCCATGTCTTCTGGTCCCATAGGATATAAGAGACTCTGATGATTCTGTCTCTTCTGAGCTTGGAGAGAGAATGACTAGGATTGTTTATGTTCAGCCTACGGCCTGAAAGGACTGTTTTTTAACCTGCTCATTCTGAGCAGTGAACTAATCTCACTGGAGGCTCACGTGAGCCCGTCCAGCCATTTCTCTCGTGTTCTGGAGGCTCAGGGGGACTAGCTCAGCTACCTGCTAATCCCACACTTTATCCACCACAACCATCATCACAGTGGCCACAACAGCTGTTAGCTCAGCCTGCAGCTCAGTCGTTAGCTCAGCCTGCAGCTTAGCTTTCTGCGCAGCCAGAGGTTTCCGCACCTGCTGGCCCTGTGTTAGTCTCCGCTGGGGGGTTCAGGCGAACCGCTCCAGCCGTTTCTCGTCTCCGCTGGGGACTCCGCGGGGCCCGTTCAGCCGTCCGTCTCTGCTGGAGACTCTGAGGGGCCCATTCAGCCGTCTTTTGGTCCTGCTGGAGGCTCTGGTGAGCCTGTCCGACATCTCCTTGTGTCCACTGACGGCTCTGGTGCGTCGGTTCAGCCACAGCCTGCTCCACCACCTGGAGCTTCCATGCCGCCACCTGCAGCGCCACCACCTGCCACACCGCAGTCTGGTCCAGCTCCGTCGCCTGGGGTTGCCGCTCCGTCTTCACATCCTCCGCGACCTGCACGTCTAGCTTGGCCGGCACATCCAGCATGGCCTGCTCGTGCTCGTCCACATTCAGCACCATACTGTTGTCAGCCACCTTCCAGACCCTCGGCTGAGGGTCCTTGCTGCCGTGGGCAGCCTCCTGAACAGAGTCACCACCGCTTTTCATGTGGTCGGCCTCCTGAACTGCTCCGTTGCCACCGCTGCTTGCTGCAGGGTCGGCCCCCTGAGTTACCTGGTTTTGGACAATTGAGCCGTTGGCCTCCGGGCCGTCCTCCTGAACTGTATTGTTGGACTCTAGTGCCTGGTTTTTGTTTGTTACTTCTGCACTCATAGTGCTCTTGTTTTTTCTTTTGTTCTTGCTTTGTGTCACGTCGTACCCTCACCCTGCTGTGTGTTTCCTTTGTGTTCCTCGTTTGTATTTTGCTGAGTTTCCTAGCTTCTAGCCTTTTCTGTTTTTTCCCAGTGTAGTCTCCTAGTTTACAGTTTGTGTTTGGTCCTCTGTATTTTTGCACCTGAGTTTTCCCCAGCAATAAAAGCTGTGCTTTAAGTTTAATCTTCTGTGTCCGAGTTTGCGATTGGGTCCTCACTCCTGCCTGCCACACAGCATAACCATGACAGATGGTCTTTGCCTTTTCACGTAAATGGCCTCCTTGACTCCCCGCTCAAACCAGCATCCCTCCCTATCCAGGATGTGTCCACTGGCCTGTAGGTGTAAATAGACTGCAGCGTCATGGCCTGACGAGGTAGCTCTTCTGTGTTGTGCCGTCCGCTTCGCCAGAGGTTGTTTGGTTTCCCCGATGTATAAATCCTGGCACTTAACAGCGTACACTATATTACTCTGTGTCGGGGGACCCGATCCTTGGGGTGGACCAATTTTTTGGCGCAGCGTGTTTTGGGGACAGGAACGCTGGTTTGAGCGGGGAGTCAAGGAGGCCATTTACGTGAAAAGGGAAAGACATCTCTGAATCGAGGAGGGGGCCTAAGGGTACATCTTTCACCATCTTACAATGCTGTGATTGCAGCCATTCCCCAACTCTCTGTGAATGGTACTCATGGCCATTGATCAGTGGTCTTTGATCAGTGGTTGTTGATCAATGGTCATGAGAATTTGCATATTAATGATGAAGGAACTGACCTCCCAGCCCATTGTTCTCCAGTGGGCTGGTTTCAGTCATTATGCAAATCTGCTGTTTATAAGGTTGGGGAAACCTGCAGTCAGCTGAGACTGAAGAAGTCACTTGGATGAGTGACGAAACGTTTCTCCCACTGGAAACGCTACGTCCAGATGAACAGAATCAACTTTTTTGGGATTTACTTACCTGGATGATTGAGCATGCATCAAGACAAAGAAATAAGAGGATAATCCATGTCACCACCCTCCTGTCTATTGAATATCAAA
>VVHJ01053118.1:0-11236 GCA_015107715.1 Tylochromis polylepis
GATGTACTGGCCTATCTCCTGGTAGCGCCTCCATGCTCTGGACACTACGCTGACAGACACAGCAAACCTTCTTGCCACAGCTCGCGTGCCATCCTGGATGAGCTGCACTACCTGAGCCACTTGTGTGGGTTGTAGACTCCATCTCATGCTACCACTAGAGTGAAATCACCGTCAGCATTCAAAAGTGACCAAAACATCAGCCAGAAAGCATAGGTACTGAGAAGTGGTCTGTGGTCACCACCTGCAGAACCACTCCTTTATTGGGGATGTCTTGCTAATTGCCTATAATTTCCACCTGTTGTCTATTCCATTTGCACAACAACATGTGAAACTGATTGTCAATCAGTGTTGCTTCCTAAGTGGACAGTTTGATTTCACAGAAGTGTGATTGACTTGGAGTTACATTGTGTTGTGTTGTTTCCCTTGATTTTTTTGAGCAGTGTATGTGAACATGATCCAGAAACACAAATGTCTTTTCTGGGCCAAATCTCATTTTAAATGGACTGATGCAAAGAGGAAAACTGTTCTGTGGTCAGAATCAAAATTGGAAATTCTTGGATCCCGCATTACTCTGGGCTAAACAGGTGAAGGACCATCTGGCTTTCTCAGTTTAAAGGCCTGCATCTCAGGTGGTATGAGGGTACATTAGACCCTATGGAACATGGCACATCTGGGAAGGCATCATGTATGCTGAAAAGTCTATACAGGTTTTAGAGCAACATATGCTTCCATCCATCATGTTTTTCTCAGGGATATTTTAGCAATACAATGTTAAACCGAATACAACATCTATTACTGAAGCATGGCTTTGTATTTGAAAAGTCAAAGTGCTAAACTGGTCTGCCTGCAGTCCACATCTTTTACCAAACTGAAAACATCTGGCACACCATGAAACAAAAAAAACAAAAACAAGATGAAGAAGACCCAGGACTGACTCAGAAAAGAATGGGACAACACTGCTCTCCCAGAAATCCAGCAGCTAGTTTTCTCAGTTCCCAGACATTTACACACTGTTGTTAAAAAAAGAGGGGATGCCACAGTAAAAAAAAAAAAAAAGCAACAACTAGCTGGTGAACAGAGAAGAGCATTTTTCCATTCAGTAGTTCGTACACAGAACTCAAGGAGACCCACAATGAGTGGTAGTGTAGTTCTGTAACTGTTGGATGTGTGATTAAGTAACTTTTTACTCCTAAAAAGTTTGTTTCCCCAAGACTGTGATACTGTTGGTTTAAACTTTCCTCTTTACATCTTTTACTTGAACTCTCTTTCATCGTGTGATAGACTGAGGCCGGATTTTTTTTATCCCCAGAAAGGTTTCTTTCATGCCAAAAGCTTAAAGCAAAGAAAATGGGTTGACTAGAACAAATGCACCCATTCACAAAGGTTGGAGTCAATGCCCTGACTCTTTTAATAGGACAGTTAGATCAGTTTATCTGAAAATTGAATGTGAAGTGAATGTATTCAATGTCCTTTATTAATCAGGGTTTTCAAATTTTCTGTGTTAACAATAACTTTGCACTTTTTAAAAATTTCAAAAACATTTCAATGAAGATCAGTAGCTAATTTACTGTTCACTGCCTTAGCCAGACCGTGCACTACTAGCATACAAAACCCTCTACTGAAAAACCATTTGGAAACTGTTTCAAGACACTTCCCCTGAGCAGGTGTACGACACATAAGCCTATGGCCCAGGCCAAGAACGCTTCAGCCTTAGCACAGGGAAATGTGTTACAGCCTCACCAGTGGTTGGAGGCCTTGGCGTGGACTACAGTCATGTCCTTGGGGTGGATATGGCGAGAAAGTGGCACAACATCAAAAGACAAAAAGCAAATCTGTCTTTGTCCTTCACGGCTGCCAGGGATTAAAAGATTGTCCTTTGAACAGTCGGACTCGCAAGGACTTGCACAGCAGCACTGCGACTGTTCCCATTCCTCAACGCCAAGACTGTGAGGACAAGTTCATGCCAGTCCTGCTTTTTGACCTGGTATCTGCTCAAAGAATGAGTTTCCTCCTCAGTGCACCACAATGCACCGGGAATCAAGGGCCAGGGCGCGCGCCTGCTGTGATGTTAATTTAATGACGAGCTGCTGTTCAGATGGCAGGTCCAAACAGCTGAATAAAGCGATTGTTGTCTTTTTGCTCCATTTTGTAAAGACTGGGGGGGCCCTCCGCCTCAAGGGGTGCTCCCTCCTGTTTGGTGCCCAGAAAGGAGCAGCTCTTCTGGGCACCAAACAGTGGATCCTCTGTGAGTACACTGGAGTACAGCACTGCAAAGAAAATAAAAAGTTCCCCTCCTCTTCGCCACTTGTTTATTGAAAGAGGCTCATTTGGATTTTTTTCCCCCTCTCCCCCCACAATAAGACTTTACACTAATTAGTTAATTAATCTTAAGTGAAATTCCACCAAGCCAACTGCTGAGATGTGGCATAACAAACAACATTCAGATAATCAGACAGATTTAAGCCAGCTTGCAAGCTAGTTGTAAATAATTATGAGAAACAGCAACATTAGAGATCAACTTCCTGTAACAACTTTGACCAACAGTACCATTTACATAGCAAGTTATTTTCATGACTTTATTAAAGGGTTAAAAGGTTGTAACTAATGCCTTTAATTACTAATGCATAACTTTCTAACACAGTAGATATCCATTTTCACGTTACAAACAATTAACCCACCAATTGCCTCTTCAGTGTCTGATGTTAATTGCAAAACAAAGTGCCAGTTGGTAAAAACTAATTACAGCTACACCACATGGGCTGCAGAGACAGTCTTACCAAAGTTTTTAGAATTCACTGAATTTCATGCAAGTCTAATTTATTGCTGTGGTAACACAAAATACACAAATGTCAATGGTAGTAGAGGAATATACAGAGATGAACTAAAATCAGATTATTCATTTTATATAAATGTCTACAAATTGAATGACAAGCTAATTATTATTGAGATACTTAAGTCTGACATCCTGACAAAATGTCAAATATTTTCACTCTCACCTCAGACCTCATCTCATCTCATGAACTGATGTCAGGGCTCTAATATAGGGAAAAATGCATAGACATGTCCATTTATTCCTGTTATTGTCAGAATTACCTATTGTGAGCAGATTAGACATGTGATCTTCCCATCTCTGGAAAACCAACAACGAACCAGCTAAACAGTAGCTGCTTAAAAGCTAACATTATGTTAGACTTGAGTGTCCGGGAAAAAAAAAAAAAAAAAAATCACACCCTTTGATAAACAGTTTTATTACAGTCTCACATTGTATTAGAGTTTATTTTCTTAGTGACCAAATGTAGCAATGTTATATCCACTTCAAAGAAAGTTTCACTAACGTTGGCTAACAGCAGCTAACATCCTTTACAGCAGCTAACAGAGGCTAATAGCACTCACCAATAGAAAAGTTAAAAATATCCTCAACAATTCACCTCAGTGTCACCATCATCAGGCAAAAGTGACTTTGACTCATACTGGACTCCTTTCACGAAATTTTCCAGCTTCCTCCAGAGTAAATAGATGTGGACTGACAGCATACTCTCGTTACAAATGAATGGCAGCTAGAGTTGTCTGTCCTATAGTAGCCACCTTAACTAGGATTATGCACTTGAATTGGGAGACATAAGAAAACAGAACTCAGTTTAACGCAATCTGCCATCTACATATCCATTAGTGAGATTTTCACACCATATCTTTAAGAGTTACTTTGCACTACCATAATGAAAAAGTCCTTTGCAATTAGGTAGTGCATTTTGCTTATACTGTCCAAAGGGAGTGTCGCCTACTGTACGTTTACCCTAAGTGTACTGACTTTACCCAACTACACAGTGACTTGATATTTGTTGCATTTCCTGCACAAAATAACCAGCAACAAGCTTTTTAATACCCCTCTGAGTACAGCATAGTGTAACAGTCATACTCGCTGCCATCAGTGAATTTACCCCCTTATAAATGGATTAGGAAACAGAAAGGACAAGCACCTGCAGGTTTTTGAAAAATGAAGCTAATGCACCAAGTCACCAAATACCAAAAACTGCAGCTTCTCTAGAGGCCACTTGCTCTGTGGTCCAGAGCATAAAAGCAATTTGGGCTTCAATTTTAATTTGTTTGAAATTCCAATATTATATTATTATTATTAGCACTCCACCATCATATCCAAACAGGACCACCTGTGGCTCCATCATGCTGGCGAAATGCTAACTCTGAGGCTTAAAAATAACATCATGGTAGTCATAGCTATCTTTTAAACGGTCTATAGGTTTTTCACAACCCTAACAACCACGAAGCTTTGTCTTATGAACACTTGTACCACATCTTTGAAACATCAGAGAATAGGAAAGCAGTGTCCAAAGTTACATCTTTGTAACATCATGACTCAGTTAATTATGATACAATACAGCCCTCGAATGATCAGAAAATACACATTTGTGCTGTTTTATTCACCCCTGGCAGATGGTGCTGACTAGCCTTCCACTTTGGTGGTGTAACATTCAGCACCTTAACTCACACGTATTGGATATGAACACTGAGGAAGAACAGAAAAGGTCAAGTTCAACCAAGTGCATGCATGTGGGTGGTTGGGTGTGGGGTGTGGAGCGGGCGGCGAAGGGAGGGTAGGGGGGCTGTCACATTAAATTACCCAGTGTGCTTTTGTGCCGCTGACATCCTCAGTGACTCTCATCTTGTGATATATTTAGTCACGCTTAAGTCTCAATAAATGGCTTTCTCAGGAGGAGACATGCATGTATTTCAGCACGAACTCGGCCTGCACAGAGAAGAGAGGACAGGAACAAAAATGATGATGCCAATAATAAAGAAAACCATTTATATTTCTGCCACTTGACTAACAGTCTCACCCAGAGGCGAGGACAAGATTGCACCGGTGCTGTGGTAAATAATAAATTGCCTTCAATTTTTGGCTTTGTTTCCAAACTTTCTTACAGGCAGTCATTGGTTCATTTTTGCCAGGAAATGGTCATAGAAGCTTTCTGAACAGTTTCGCATTTGGTTGCCTTCACAGTGTCTGTGTCACTTTGATGTTAGAGTAATTTGCATGGAAGCTAGTACCAATTTGACAAATCTTTCTTAAAGTTGCATTCAAGAACACTCAGATGATTGAGAGCTACTGCTAAGCAGGACTTTTTTCCTGTCTAGATCCAGTTTATTTCACAACTTGCTTGTCACAGCACTAATGTTTACTATTCGTCTTCATGGTTTGACAGGAAGATTTTTTTGTAGCAGACACTTAAACTGAGTACTACCCAAAAGAGTAATGTAAATAATTTTAGCATTTCCTGAAGCACTGCCAAGATTGAACTTCTATTTTGTTTATTCTGATGCAGGCTTACTGAGTTTGATCCTCCAAAACTCTGACTGAACAGCAAATTTTAAAAGAAAAAGAAAAAAAAGTCAACTGCTAACCAAAGTGTTCCCCTGATTATTTTGGGCAGAGCATCAGTAATACGGCTGTTCCATGGAATCCTGGCAAGACTCACAAGATGTAATGTTTTAATGGGATTCAAAACACATGTCCCATTGGAAATGTTTTAGAGATTCTTCTTGTGAGAGACAGACGAAGCTGACAGTCATTAAAAGAAAAATAATTCCCCCATAACGCCACCCTTCCAGTAGTACATCATCAGCAATAAAACTAAAATTTCTTACACCAAATGCAATTGCAGTTTACTTCCAAAGAAAAAGATTCAAGTAGATTCCTGCAGTCAAGTACTGTGTGGTACCTCTGGGGCTAAAAATGCAGAGGTGCCAAAAACTGCAATTCCTCTGGTGGCCACTTCTGACTCCAAAAGTGGTTTCTTGGTTTCATTGAATAGTTTCCATCACTGTGCTTTAGTTTGGTTAAAGCCCACCCTTTTATTAGTCTGTTACTTGGGCTTATTTAGCAGATCCATGTCTGCGCTGGACTCAGACTGTTTCATTGTAGCTTGCTAACCAAGGTTGACAGCCATAGATAGTAAAACAGAAAGATGTAGGTACCATGATGTCACTCACTGTTTTGTGAAGCCTCTTGATGAGTGTTTTTGCTGTGGCCATCTTGATGTTCTGTGCAACACATGCCCATTGGCTAACGCCCTGTCAGTCGCAAGGTGTTAGATGGTGAGCACGGCCTGGATTATCCAACTTTCAGACACTTAGAATGATCAAAATTTATGAAATGGACTTAATGTTTTGTTGAATATGAACACAAATGAGTGAGCCCATAAATCTGATCAGGAAAGAACTTTGAAGTGTGACGGCCATTTTTTTAGGATGTAGGATTTTGTAACTACAGGTCCTGCCTTTTGGTGGCTATTACAAAAATACAGTGACCTTCTTGGCTTCAGCACCTTTTCTAGAAAACAGCCTTTAAAAAAAAAAAAGAAGTTAAAACAGCTTGTTGGGATTTTGTTTTACTACTTTTAGTTGCTGGAGCCTAGCGCACGAAACCGTCTGTTCAGCTCAGGAGCTCGCAGCGGTTATGCAAGAGTGCCGGACTCGGCTAATCCTTTTATGGAGGAGAGAGGAGCCTGCAGGGTAGAGCTTTCTCATCATTGAGACAAATCAGCCTATTAAGCAGATGTCTCAGCTGTGCATCCACCGCCATACACAAAAATCCTCTCACATACACAACAGCCTCCGGAAGCGGCGGGTAGAAATCACCCGCAAAGTCACACAGATGGTCCGTGTGGGAAAAAAAGTGATGAGTGCTTTGTGTTATTAATAGCAGTTCTGATTCACGATTCTTATCCTTTGAATCTGCCAGGCCTCAAACTTTATAACTCAATCCAAAAACACTTCACCTATCACAAAAAAGTTTGGATAATCTATCCTTATTCAGCAATGCCAAAGGTCTTGTACATACACAGGGGAAACTGCCATCATGGAGACTTCACGTCATGGCCGCTGAGACTCTGTGCTCCACTAAAAAGTTCAATCTTTTAGTTTTCTCTGAAGAGAGTTCAAAAAATTATATATTTTTTCTTTTTTAGAGAATTTAAAAGCCTTTCCACATACAAAAGAGACAAGCAGAAACTTATGTGGTCACTGAGTGAGTTAATTGCTCTGCATTGTGAGTGCCAAGGCTGCCAAGCACGGAGCACAATACAATCTCTGTGGCTGTGATAATAGGTTTGCTCTCCAAGTCAGAAGTTGTGGAAGTGCTCATATTAGAGAGCTGTTGAAAGTTCAGGAGCGTGCACTACTTGGAAGTAATCATGCAGAAGAGCTTTGGGGGGGGTCCCTCCATTCCCCCTCAGCTGGTGCTGCCTTTGAGGATCTCATTGTTAGCACTGCTAGTGGAAGGCATGGAGGACTCTGTTGGCATGTGTCGGCCTCACTCCTTGTCGGGGCCTCAACGCTATGGCAGCAAAGTGGGTGAAAGCTGAGTGTGTTTGTGTGTGCGAGTCTGAGTGGAAATGCTGTGAAAGGATCTGAAAGCTGAGGGTACATTAAGTTGGGGGAGAGGCTTTGGAGCATTTTCAGTCATTTCTGTACAGTATGTGGGACCACCCACAGAGGCCTTTTCACCTAGAAGAACTCAGTGACCTGTACCTGAACTCGTCCTGGGTCCTTGCTTTTGTTTCTACTGTTCCTTGCCAGCTGTAGAGACAAGTCCTGCCTGCTAAACTTCAGCACCCTTCAGGGGTAAGACCAATGCAAGTTCTGGGTACCTTCATTGCCTGTGATTTTCCAAAAGGATTTGTCATCATATTCAACTATTAGCAGCCTCTCTGTGATTGTGTAAAAATAGGCCAATCACATGGCAGCAATTCAGTGCATTTAGACATGTAGAGATGTTCAAGACAACCTTAGCACCAGAATGAGCAAGAAAGGAGATTTAAGCTACTTGTTGGTGCCAGGCGAGCTGCTCTAAATATTCTAGAAGCTGCTGATCTACTGGGATTTTCTCCACACAACCATCGCTAGAGTTCACAGAGAAGGGTTTGAAAAAGAGCAAATATCCAGTGAGCAGAAGTTCTGTGGGCAAACATGCCAGGCTGATGCCAGACGTCAGAGGAAAATGGCCAGACTCGGCTAACTACTCATCACAACCAAGGTTTGCATGTGAGTGGGTGCTAGTGTAGCACATTGGGTCGATCAGGTAACCCACAAGCCATAAGGGTAATGCAAGGCCAGGATTTAAAGATGTGGAACAGCATCTCTGAGCGCCTGTCAAAGCCTGAAGTGGATGGGCTACAGCGCCATAAAGTCACATAGGGGGTCAAACTTACTACTAGCAAGGAGTAACTAATAAAAGTGACCAGTGAGTGTATACTTTTGCTGCACCCCATCTAAACCATCATTATGAGCTCACACCAATTTGGACGTCCGTGCAGGAATAGTAAACGTATTTTAGCCAGTGGATTTGTATTTAAATCTACATCTTAAAATGTTGCATTTTAGGGTCTAACAGTTTCTTTTTTTAGTGTTCTTCAGAGTTCATTGGACATCTGTGCAGCATTGTGTAAAATGAATGGGGAGTGACAATAAAAATAAATTAATTAATTAATTTAAAAAAAATGGAGGTTTGATGTTTGTAACAAAGAAATGTTAGAAATGGAATTTGAGGATTGATTTAACAATGTATTCATGTAAAGATACATACACACACACACTTGTACTTTGTTTTGTGTCTCATTCTGTGGATGAATAATAAAAAAGTTAGATAACTATCATCCATTATCATGAAAACTATCATGTGTGTTAAAATTGACCCTGTAGTCATATAATTATGAAACAAAAATGCCTGTTGCCATTTTCTGCTTCTTGAATTCCTGCTCATCTCAATTTAATGGTAACCTGAATGTTTGGCTTTTTAAATTTCAAATCACTTAGCGTTCTGTGTAATATGAGTTTCCGAACAACTGAGTACACCAGTATCAACTTTGTTAAATACAGACATCAATCATGTGTGAGTTTATTGTTTAACCTAAATGTCTTTTCTCAGTGAAAGTGAGGGTCCAAGTCTAACATCTACTTAATCATCCATCCTGCAAATCAACACAACACAGATAAATCAAGAGACAGAAAACTCAACTTCATCTGTGAGGCTGCATAATAATTGTCCTTATAAACTCAACACTGCATGGGAAATACAAGCGACCCCGGGACGCTGGTGGACAGTGTGAGGTCTCCCTCTGCAGGATTTTAGGAGAACTGACAGTTTCGTGATGGAATTCTTAAACTGTCCCCTTGTGCTAATAAGCATGCTAATACATCGTTATCTTGGCAGATGCAATTTAAAAACAGCTTTCTTGCTCACTGTATGAAAGCGCGCTGAAAATCTGTGGAGACCTTCAGCGCTATTAACATATCATTTTCCCAGCACTTCCCAGAAGAGCAAGGCAGTGGATTATAAAGATTCAATTAGCTACACAGTGCGACCTGGATGGGATAATAGAAGGGTAAATTAAATAATTAAATTATTTTTAAATTGGCTAAGTTAATTTGTTGGCTAAAATCTACAACTGCCTATTATGAGACAGTGAACTTCTTATGTGCTGGATCTTTCAAAGAATCAGAGCATGTCTCCCACCTGATCCACTCATGAGTACATTACAAATCACTTGAATTTATCTTTAGTTATGTTTAAGGAAGCCATGCAATTTCTCTTTTATTTAAAAAAAAAAGAGAAAGTCATATGATCAAAATTTTAACATTTCAAACTCTCACTGTATAAACTGCTGCATTTAATACATGTCATTTTCATACAGGAGACAGCCACCTGAAAGTTGGCACAGTTTAAAACCAAAACCTTGCTCTCAAAACAAACAAACAAAAAAAAAAAAAAACCAAACAAACAGCAAAATTGCTCTAATTTAAAGACAACGAATAACAAACGAGCACTGCTACCCTGGGTGTTCGATCTGCTCCCTGATAATTCAATGGAGAAAACTTTTAACATTTACACACAATGCACATTTTAATCCCCATGTAGGTTAGGTGCCCTGTGAGAATAAATCACAGCATTTGAAAGGTGTCATTTTTAACCTCACTTTGATATCAAGCTCATCACATGCAGGTCAGGTTTTAGCACTTGAATGTAGCTTTTTGCTTAATGGAGAAACTACTATGTTTACATGTCACATATTCTGGATAATAGTTTGGACATATCAGAAAGATGAAAGAGCGTATTTAGAGACTTTGTTGTTTGAGAAGGCTTCAAATTGCACACTGACGCGTTAAAGTTCTTCAGTCCACGTGTATTCTCTTTCATAACAGGTCAGGAATATGTAACTTAAAAGGTAAACCTTCTGTCTTCTTATGATGCTGTACAAAAAAAAAAATGCTGATTCTGAGCAGCTGATCATACATGGGAAGATCCTGCTTTAGTTAGTGGTGTTTAAAGTGCTTCATTGAAATAGATTGACAAGTTTCTGCAGCACATCTGGCTGCTGCAACAATCCTGATTTAAACCATGTAGGTACAAAACCTGTGGCAGCTTCTTCTCCTCCAACACTGGGTTGCCCTGGTCATCCCTCATAGGGTTACATCAGTTCAAATGTGCGTGAACATAAAGATAATATACGTACGCAAACGAACGCAGATGGGCTGTATGTGAGTAAGGCGAGCTTTGATTCCTGGCAATGTTTATACAGAAATAAACAACTCCAGAGCACTGAGGAGCTGGCTGACTTGATTTGTTCAGCTAACTCGAAGGCAAACTGGGGGAGTCTGTAATTCCTCCAAAAATGTTGTAATTTTTGCTGTGGAAATCATTCTTCATTTAATTACTTCTTACAGTGCAATACAGGTGAAAACACATTTAGAGCGCGGGCTGCAAAGAAGTACTTGAATTTTATGAACGCCCCTCATATTTCCCGCCAATAAAACTGAGAACCAGAGACTGAAAGATGAGATGAAAGTGTGGAAAAAATAAATCATTCAACACAATGAAAAGCTCTGTAGGCTACAAATGTCATTTTTATTATTACTTTAAATAATGTCTAAATAAAGGGACTAAAGACATGCTCATGTGACTTCTTCCATTATCAAAAATATGGTGTGGGGTGATGTTTGCAGCAGAAATCTATCCAGGGAAGGAAGCGTGCATCACAAGGTGAGACTGTGGTGGAGTCCACTGAACTTTGAAATGAGTCCCACCATCACCACGGACGGTGTCGGTTGTCAAAAATCAGGGGCAGTGACTTTATTTAAACAAAATGTCACACTCATTAAAAGAAAAGATGTTTTTGTCTCATATAAATGGAAAGACCTGGATACATTTCTACTCCCCCCCCCA
>VVHJ01053125.1:6858-26402 GCA_015107715.1 Tylochromis polylepis
AAAGAACAAATACATGAAAAAGTAACCCAAGCTGTAACATAGCCAAGTAATTATATAAGTGATTATAATATATATAGTATATATATATATATATATATATATATATTGTTTTTGTTTTTTTGTTTTTTTAAACATCTACATTTTATAATCTTGAGAGTGTTGAAGAACAGAGAAGGTCCAGTGCTTCACTGTCTTTGTGGATCTCAAGAAGCATATAACAGGGTGCCAAGAGAAGAACTGTGGTACTGCATGAAGAAGTCAGGAGTGGCAGGGAAGTATGTGAGGGTGGTGCAGGACATGTATGAAGACAAAAAGACAGTGGTAAGGTGTATGGAAGGAGTGATAGATGGGCTCAAGGTCAGGGTGGGATTACATCAGGGATCGGCTCTGTGCATCTTCTTGTTTGATGGACAGGTTGACGGATGACGTCAGGCTGGAGTGAGATGACACTGTGAGTTGTAGTGACAGCAGGGAGAAGGTGGAAGAGAGCCTGGGAAGGTGGAGATATACACTGGAGACAAGAGTGAAAGGGAAGAGTTACAAGATGGTAGTGAGATGCTAAGATGTATGGTTTGGAGACAGTGACACTGACAAAAAGACAGGAGGCAGAGCTCAAGATGCTGAGATTTTCAATGAAAGTGACCAGAATGGAAAGGACTAAAAATGAGTACATCAGAGAAACGGCTCAGACTGAGACAGTTTGGACATGTGCACAGGAGGGAGAGTGACTATGGGAGGAAAGCAGGAGGAACACAGACAAGATTCATGCATGTTGCGAAGGAAGACATGCAAAAGGTTGGCGTGATGAGGATGCTAGAGTTAATGTAAGATGGAGGAAGATGATCCGCTGTTACGACTCCCAAAGGGAGCAGCCGAAAGGAGAGGAAGAACTGATCAAATGTGAGCAAAGACTGTAATGCAGAGGTGGGCAGATTGATCGAAGTATCAATAGTATCAATACCAATGTTGGTATTGGATCAATACTAGTGTGATAGGATCGATACTTTGTTTCTATCATCTAAGTTCATTTTTTTAGCCGACTGAATTGTGTTAAATTCTTGTGTTTTTTGGAAATGAAAAAATATCCCTCAAACATACACTGTGAAAAATATCTGATCCTTTTTGTGTTGACTGTCACGTCTATTTTATTTATAGCTTATAGCACATTTAAACAACAGAAGCTGACCCAAAGTACTTTAGAGACAGGCACATTTACATTCCAAGTCTCCAAAAAAACCCAGTTTCAAAGCACACTAAAAGCTTAAAGTTGTGTTTTGTTGTGTTTACTCATTATTTTGTAGAGCGAAAAATCGCAGTGATTTAGTGGTTATTAAATCTATCATTAAATATATCTCCTAAGTCAGGGGTCCCCAACCCCCAGACTCCGGTCCAAATCCGGACCCCAAGAGGGTTTTGTCCAGACCGCAAAGTATTTTCTTATTTACTACGTAGTTAGATATTTTATTCCTGCTGGCTGCCGTGGCTGACTTTTGAACAGGTGTGACGGGCAGCTATGTGGGTCAGTAACTTTCTGGTCCACACTCCAAGCCAGCTAGTGGCGGTATTGCACCACCAACTGCCAAAGAAACAACAAACAAGAACAACCTACGCGGTCCCTTCAATGCGGGTTTCTAAGTTACTAGCTCGGGAGCTCGTGCTTGCTGACAGTACAATGATGACTTGGTGGCACACACATGAGTGAGTAAAGGAAGATGGCTTTGCCAAAAATATGTAAAGTGGACTATGAAAATCGGACATTTAAAGATGAATGGAAAAAATTCACTCACAGCTGACTAATGAACATTTGCATGCATGCTTAAGAATTGCATTGACCCCATTTCACCCAAAGTTTAAAATGCAAGCTGCAAATGTCTATACAAATTTCTCCCACTAAAGTGAGAGCCAGCGCTGTTTTGCAGTATGTTTTAAGTTACATTGTGTTGAGTTTGTAAAACATATTTACTGCACAGTTTAAAGCACTTCTTAATTTTCCTGAATGTTGAGTTTTTTTAGTTGAATTGTTTGCACCTTAATGTTGTCCCAAAAAGTTGATTCTGTTCATCTGGACGTAGCGTTTTCAGTCATCCAAGTGACTTCTTCAGTCTCAGCTGACTGTAGGTTTCCCCAACCTTGTAAACAGTACATTTGCACAATGACTGAAACTAGCCCACTGAATGAACAATGGGCTGTGAGGTCAGTTTCTTGATCATTAATATGCAAATTGTCATGACAATTGATCAACAAACACTGATCAAAGCCCATTGATTGAAGACCATTAATCATTGATCAATGGCCATGAGTACCATTCACAGAGAGTTGGGGAATGGCTGCAATCACAGCATTGTAAGATGGTGAAAGATGTACCCTTAGGCCCCCTCCTCGATTCAGAGATGGGCTTTCCCTTTTCACATACTTCTTCAGAAGTCACTTGGATGGATGATGAAACAATTCTCTCACTGAAAACCCTACATCCAGATGAACAGAATAAACTTTTTGTGATTTACTTTCCTGGATGATTGAGCATGCATCGAGAAACCTTAATGCTGGTTCATGTGCAATAGATGTGGTAAAGATTATTGCATAATTTTTTTGTTAAATTGTATTTTGTTTAATATTAGTACTTGAACTAGATTGCACTTTTCTGTTCAGCAGATGATTTAATGGGCATATGAATAACTGATCAGTAGTTACCAGACAAAAATCTATATTGTTAATTAAATGTTAAATAAAAATGAAAGAAAATATTTTTGTTAGTTCATTTAAAATGTCCACTTTTAAATTTTTAAATTTTAAATTTTAAACGTTTTCCAGATTGATTGGAGGATGGAGGTAGTGGACCTCCTGCTATTTTAGCTGGGGACCCCTGGTCTAGACAGTTTGCCATTTGTCAGTTTAGGATCAGGTTATATCCATAAAGTTATTATTCTGCATCTTTTTTTGTGGTCAACTTAAGTTTCCTTGTTGCCATTTTGCTCGCTTCACCTCTTGGGTCCCTTGTTGTATAATCTTTCCGTACATATCAGCCTTTTCCTCTGACATATGGTCACATGTCTGTAGTGTGTCAGTATTTAGTCATGTATAACCTGCCCACATCATCACATCTGTTTATCCAACACCTCAGGATGAGGGTGAGGAAACACGCTACAACACAGCATCGCAGACACGCCAACACCCTTTGTGACACTCCATCAGCTAATAAAATGCCCATCTCCGTCTGACAGTATTTTTGTCATAGTCATGCTGTGTCAGACCCACATTATTCTCAACAGAGACCAACATGACATCACTGTCTGGATTTAGCATTCCTGTTCACGACCTTCCTTTTCTTTTCTCCTCTGGGAATCAAACCCGTGACCTTTAAAGTAAAAGCTTGCCTATCATAATTTAATCCACTTGACATAACTTTCAGTCAGAAATTATTCACTTGAATGCTCTGATGCTTCTTATCATGGAATTCAAACAGAGGCAGCAGTGAAAAACCATTTAAAATGTTAAAAAATAAATAAATAAACACATTTTCAGCTGTCTTTGTTGTCTGTGTTTTCTTGTTGGGTGAAAAGAAGTGTGTGTGTGTGTGCGTGTGCGTGTGTGTGTGTGTGTGTGTGTGTGAGATCATAGTCTCAAAGTGAGATTATTTACCTCTTGAACTGTTTGAGAAAAATTGCAATGTTCATCCCTCGCTTAGCATCTAGAATGGAAACCTAATAGAGAGAGAGAGAGAGAGAGAGAGAGAGAGAGAGAGAGTGTCAGTCTGAGGTCAAAGCCCTGGTAGAAACTGTCACACACACACACACTTCACCTCCATCTCCCATGCCTTCAACAAACAGCAGCACACGCAACCCTGCATCAAAAACACACCTCCTGTTTGGGCTCTCTGAATGAGCTGCTGGTTTTCCCTCCCCTGGTGGGCGTCGCCAGGGTTTTTGATTGACCGTCACGTTGGCCAAACAGCTCTTCAACAGTCCGAGCGTCGATCTGGTATTTCTGCTTCACTTGGCCTTGAGTCCACAGGTTGAGCCGTCCCTTTACCTGAGACACAGATTGTACCAGTGTAATAGCTGTTTTATTAAAGTGCTGAATTTCTCTCTCGGACTCGAGGGTTTTCAGAGAAGTGTTTAGCCATGCTTGAGTCTTCATTTACTTTTGCCAGTGAGCCAAGCAACATAAAATATATATATATATAAAAAATATATGGTAAAACAATGTGCTTAGACAAATGTAAAGCAGGAACTCTACCTGCTCCTCTGGAATTGTTTTCCAGAAAAAACTCCTCACCCTCCTTTTCTTCTTCAAGCCACCCGCGGGTAGTCCAAGCTCTGGTAGCAGAGGCGGTAGAGGAGGAGGAGGTGGGGGAGGAGGTGGAGGAATGTCAGGTGATTTCATCTGGTTATCTTCTATGTCAGAATACCTCGATGGAGGATGAGGAGGAGAAGGCGGAAACATTGTCACGGCAACAGCTACATCCTCTTGTTGGACGGAGAAATCGTGGCTCGCATTGGCCTGGGAGACGCTGCCCATCACATGCATCCCTGCAGCTGATGGGGCAGTCGCGGACAGGGGAGACGGTAGGTTTGGAGGCGGACTGTAAGATCACTGGGGCGATTAACTGACCATTGTGAAGGGCGTAGTTACGAGGATGAAGATGGGTCATTGCATTTGGAACATTGGAGGACACCAGGGTCAGGTTACGAGATCTAAAGATGCTGGTAAACAAAAGAATGGAGAAAATCAATGTTAACTCTAAGTGAGCGAATTAGCAGCTTGTTACTCTATTTTTTTTTTTTACCCATAGGGAGAAACAGAAACAAATTTTGAGTTTACAGTAGAAAACACATTTTACAGACGCAGCAGTTACAGTTCCACGTTTGTTAGTGGAAGGGCAATGATTAGTCTGCTACAGAGAACAGTCTAATTTAATATCTACTTCTTTCTCCAACTAATTCTCATGGTAGCAGCCGAAGTGCTAACAACTGCTGAAGCTTCAAAATGAGAGTCCAAAGCCAGGCGGGGATATCAAAAGATTATATTTATTCTATGGGAAAAACTTCAATAACTAATCAAGTTATTGCAAAAGAACAAAGTAAAGAGACCGGCCACTAACCCCCTGGCAAAAATATGTATTCCCCAGCTGGCTGGCTAATGGTTGCTGAAGGGTGCTTTTGACCTTACTGTTAGCAGATTGCTGTAGTGGCCTATTGCACTGGAAGACGATGACTTGTCTGCAATTACCAACTATTCACCAAACAGCAAAAAAAGTGAAGTGGAAACAGAATTGGTTCACTTTCAAAGTAAAAGTTGGCAAGCATTTGCAGACAAGTTAGCAACTTTTATTGGCTTTTGACTAAAGCAATGACGGGGAGGTTTTCGGTGCTTTGCAACTGAATGAAACAAGTGACAACTAGCAACTACTCAGCTACCAGTTGAAGAATACACTAACTGTTCTCTGAGTCCTTATCTGTGTTTCTGAAGCTAGCGTTTTTTGATCTTTGACTATTTTTTTTGCACTTTTTCCTTTTTACAATAATCTCAGCTGATGCTCTCTTTCCTGTTCATGATAACTTTTCAGCCTGCCAGCATTCAACCTCCACATAGTGCCAATGTGATCGAGCTGTGCTTGTTATTTTATATTTTTAAGGTCTGCCTGTAGTTGAATTTCCATAATCCTTCTCTTTACATAGCCAAAGAGCTAAGCAAATAGATACACACAGAGAAGCACAGATCCCACATTACACATGTTACATAATCAACAATATAAGCTTTTTTAAGTCTCCACCAACTGTTGAAGGAAATATCTGGATTTTAGGACACATGTCAACGGTAAGATTGACTTTACTTTTTTTCTTTGTATTGGGTAATTAAAACAGAAAACCTCAAGTAAACTTTGAGAGTTTTTTATATTTGGTGTAGTAATAATCAACAATTAGTGTCACTGTGATCGGCCTTAATAGGAATTATAGGAGGAATCGTGTTCACTGGGATGTAAAATGTAAAAAGCTGCTGCAGAGAGAAGAATGACTTGGAAAAATCCATTTGGCATGTAGCCATGCTGGTGTCATGCTGACATTCATCTGTATTATTCATACTGACTGTGTGTGTGTGTGTGTGTGTGTGTGTGTGTGTGTGTGTGTGTGTGTGTGTGTGTGTGTGTAATTACATGAAAAGCGATACAACATTTATAAAGTTAAACATTTGCTTTTGAGTCGTGCATGTGTTTCTACAGTTTTTGTGTAAGGCTTTTTTCCCTTTCCGAACAATCAAACGCCTCCAGCAGGTCTTCAACCTCCTTCTCTTCTTAAGACATATTTTATTCCTTCTTTAAACATCACCAGCCTCACCTGGATGTCAAAGGATCTGCTGTACAAATTTACGCTTAGGACACAATGCTTTCAATATTCAATTTCTATCTAATAAAAGGATTGCTGTGAAGTCTGGTTCAGACATTCAGCTCCCCCAGAGGAAGAATCCTGCTGGCTGTGGATGATCCTCTCTAGTGAGGATAAAATTTGTGGTCTTGAATGACATAACTAAGGTTTGGTGTTATATAAATAAAATTGAACTGAACTAAACTGAATTGATTGGGCTTTAGATATTCACGCTCCTCAGAGGACGAATCTTCTTGACTTGCTCTGCCCTCCCCCCGACTTTTTTTCCTTGAACCACCACGAACGTGATTGTTGGTGTTTGAATTGAACTAATGCTGTAGATGGATTGCTGTACAATTTGACTTAGACGTTCATGTTCCCCAGAGGATGAATCCTGATGACTGAGTTGATTCTCTGATCTTTCCTCCAGTAGCATCTCCCCCCTGGATTAACATTTGTGGCTTTGAATGGAATATCTCTACAACTGTTAAATGGATTGCACTGAATATGGATTAGACATTCACATTCATGGTTTTGTTAATTCTCTTAGTTTTTCTTTAGCACCACCAAAATGTTGACATGTGCTGCTTTCTGATATCTGATGTCTCAATAACTATTAAACTTTGGTTCTCAACATGTCTAGCATCATCGTGGGACTTATTGCACTCAAAACCACAAAAGTATCTTAAGAAATATAAAAAAAATCTAGTTTTAGGCATTCATGTAGACACTAAGGATCAAGCCCACCATTTTTAAAAAAAAAATCCTCTAGTGACATTTGTGATTTTGAGTGAAATAACAGTTACTGGATAGACTACTGTGAATTCTGGTGTTTTAGACATTTATTCCTCTCAGGACTGAGCAGCAGAAACCCTCACGGTTAATGTAACTCTTACTCACCACGATGAAGGGCATTGTTAATTACAGTTTTTCTAAAAACAACTCCTTTGGTGTTTTTGACAGCCAGTGGTAGGAAGTCCACTGATTAATTATTTAACACACACACAAACAAGCAGAGTCCCCAGTGTGAAGTTCTGGATACATGTCGACAGAGATACACACTTCCTGCTGTTGAATAAGAGATGAGTGTGTTGCGTAAGTTAATCTCACAACATTATTTGTCTGCCCAATTTCTTCAACTAACTTATGTTAACAACTGGACCTGTCCAGTCTGTGTATGTGTGTGATGTTTCAGCTAGTCATTTATAGTGATTGTGTGCAAATGTTTACAATTAGTCAAAAATAAGAAAAATATTGTCTTTAATCTCTTTATATATATATATATATATATATATATATATATATATATATCAAGATCTCGAGCTATAGACATCTCGAGATGTAGAGATATAGACATCTCGAGATGTAGAGATATAGACATCTCGAGATATAGAGATATCTTGAGATATGGAGATAAATATATCAAGATATAGAGATAGATATCGAGAGATCTCGCTCTCTCTCAAAACTGTAGAAGAGTGTTTTGGTTTGTTTTTTTTAAATTCTGGATCACAGTCAGGTTTTTAGTTTTGTGTTTTTAACGTTACATACAACGCAATATATTTTATTTGCTTGATTGGAACATATCTTGCATTTTAAAAAAATTTATATTTCCATTTTTTAAAATTCATTCAAATGTAACAAATAAAAATGTATTTGTTAATTTGTATAAATCAAATCTAATAACATTTTATGAATGTAATAAAATCAAATAAATAAATGCAAATGAAACTCACACATAAACAAAAATGATTATTGGTGTCGTTACTGTTTTTCAGTCCAGAAGCACCAGGGCTGGGGTCAGCATGCAACTGGTCATGGTATTGCTGATCGTCATGGTAACACAAAGAATGACAGTTTGTATACTTGGCAGAGAAGAAATCTGGGTCACGATCTGCACGTGTGTTAAAACTACACATACTTTGTCCTTTTCTCCTGAACACCCTGAGATCTGGTTTTTGCATCGTCAAAGGACCACAGACAAAACATTTTCATAACTTTCTCTTTTAACAGTTTCAGGCAGTTGATTTAAAACGTGAGTGATGATGACATCCAATCACGTGACTCAAAATGCAAAAATACCACCGAACTGCCAGTGTTGACCTGGTTCTCATGAAGGTTTCTAATTGGACAATGGGGTTGTGCCGTAGAGGAGGAGCCAGGAAACTACAAACAAGAATGGCCACACTGACACAAATGAACAAAAATAAGAGCAGAACGGCTCCCGAGATAAAGAAAGGGATGGAAAAAGACAAAAAATGATTCCGAACAGACATAAATGGACGACAACGAAACAAAAACACGAGCATTAGTAAATGTAAAATGCCCACAAAGACATGCAACACGGCTACTGAGAAACAAATGTCAGAAAAAAGACAAAACAGCCACAAAGAGACACAAATTATCCACAGATATATTAACAATAAACAAATAAACAAAAGAGAAATAGAAAACAGCAACAAAGTGACAACATAATCAAACATAAACAAAAACAGTGACAAAGATATCAAATAAATCCCCCCAAAAAGTAAAAAATAAATAAATAATAATAACAATAAGAATAATAATAATAACAACGATAAAAGAGTCATAAGTATAAAATGCCAACAGAGAAAGAAATCACTCACAAATAAAAACAGAATAGTCACAGGAAATTTTAAAGGGACACAAAACGAGCCAAAAATAAATCCAGGAACGAAAAAATGAACAAGAAGATTAAAAAGTCCTGCAGGCGCTGACCTGAGTGATGAGCATCACCAACTGAAAGCATCCCCTAATTTACATTTAGTGTCTAAACGTTCTACACACAACTTTATTTGACTAAAAATCATAGATGTGAACCCCGTGGTGGCACTGGAGAAATGTCAGTATGGGGCTCATCCTCTGGGGAACATGAACCTGAGTCAGCCCGTGTAACAGTTATTTAATAAAGGCTTTAAAAAGCCTGACTTTGAATCAGCACCAATGGCCCCAGGTGCTATCAAAAGCTGGGAGATCCACTATGTGAGTGAAGCGCACTCATTGAGAAAACCCTTCTAGTGGCTGCACACTCCTTAGTTTGCCTTTCTCGGCTGACCCAGTTATGATCCTTCCATACATCCAGCTCTAGCATTTGCTCCAGATTCCAGCAGAGTCGGCTTGACCTCAATACCGAAGCGGAGAGAGAGAGAGAGAGCTCAGCTCAGACAAAGTGTGAATGAGTAGCTGACAGAGACTCTGATCCACCATGAAAAATCCCTCCTCCTCCTTTTTTTCTTCCTCTAATGATTTCCCGACAGCTACCTCGCTGCTTTGGTCATATCTGAGTGAATGATAAGCAGAGCGCTGGTGGAAAGGGACGGCCTGGATGTGGGTTAAAATTAACCTCACTGGTTACACACTAGAAACTTAAACTCATCATTTTAGCAGCAAAAGTCTTCCCTCTGCACTTTGTCTCAAAACACTTCTCAACTCGGAGTGTCAAAGGTTTCCTGAAACAGCACCAGACTTCATTCACAATTCTGACAATTTTAGATTCAAGTCTAATTTCACTGTACTTACGTCTGTAGTTTCAGTGTGAGTGTGTCTGCTGTGGTCATGTTAGTGCCTGTGAGGCAGTCTCGAGTGTACTATGAAGCTCGACACAGCTGGGCACACCTGAGCATCACAACAGAGCTTTGCTCTGCTAACCCAGGCTTCCTGCACCAGGCTCTGAGCGTGCTCACAAAAGATGGGCCTGCCTTTCATGTGATGCATTATTTCTCCTTCTGGACTAAATGGACGGATGAGCCCCGCCTACTTTAGTCAAAGAAATCATCAGAGCGGAGGTGAAAGAGATCTACAAAGAACTACATCTAAAGTATATTGTACATGTTGCAGTACGTCTTTAATCTCATGAACTCGTCAGTTAATGTGTTTTTTTCCACTCTTAGAGCTGCTGTTTAATTCTGGCGTGACAGCTGCATGAGAGCTGTGAAACTCAGTGTCACAGTCAAATAAAGGAGACGTGGAAATCTCTCTGGCAGCAAACTCCCGGCCTCCGTCATTGGTGTTAGTGAGATAGGGCTCAACAGGTCATGTTTATAACGCGTTTTCCTTCTGCAGAGAATCGATATCTCAGCCTACACTGAAATTGGCTGGAAGCACATTTTCACTGGTTCTTTTATTTAAACTCTGAACATAAACCTGCTCTGGAGCATGTTTTATCTTCAGGATAAGTTGTTACGGTCTATGATCTGCTGAGGTAAAAGCCACTAAATACAAAGCTCTGATTTTAAGTTTGACACACCTCACTAACCCATTAATGTTGCTTCGTAGTACGCCGCTCAAGTATCACATCCCTGCTGTCCTGTTCTGAAAGCCAACAGTCTTTGATCAAACAGCACCAGACCTCATTCAGAATTTTGGCATTTTTATAACACTTTAGAATAAGAGCAGACCCCACTCATCTTTTCTCCAATTGCAGAACTGACTTTGTGCTAAGCCCTTAGATCGATAGATCTATTTATTTATTTATTTATTAATGGCTGCTTAAAACACAATAGTGCAACTTGCCATGAAGAAAATGTTCAACGTGTGGGGAATGTGGTAGAAAAGCAGCATAAATGTGTTTGCGTTTACTTGTTAGACCACTAAACACTTGTTCAGTGCAGTGTTGCTGGAGCCGACATTAAAGGCGCCTCAACTCGTTCTTCTTGTGTCAAAGTCTGGGATCTGACAGTGGATTTGCTGACAGCTGTTGGCCTGCCGCTGTGCCCATGCATGGGCTGTCTTTCAGAAAATGAAAAGACCGCAGTTTAGACTCGAAGTGAAAGACTACAGACAGGTAATAAAACACTAAATGACTTCTCTAATAATTCATCATAATAACAGTTCCCACCATGACTTCTGAATGAGAGTCACTGACTTACATAGGAAAAGATATGCAGCCAAGCTGGGAGGCCTCCACGACACGCACGCACGCACGCACGCACGCACGCACACACACACACACACACACAAAAAGTTCCCACAAACCTGTCTGAGAAATAATACAGTGACAAATATTTACACAAATTCATCTGACCTCCCCTCTGTCACAGAGCAGACGAACAAAAGAAACAGCATGCAAACGTTTAACTGAACAAATAACACACACACACACACACACACGCAGTGCTGTGGTGACTAATTCACAGTGACTCATGCCATTTAACAAGTTATTAACACACAGCAGATAATGGCACCGAGATCATCAAGAAGTGATGTAAGCCAGAGCGTCGCTGTCTCCAACATCCTTGGATTAAAATATAAAATCTGCTGTCTGTCAGGTTCATGCGGCTGCGTTCAGATAACAGCCACGCGCTGCACGCTGAGCTCTGTTTCGCCCTTTGCAGTGCATGTAAACTTTATGAACATGTGACACGAGCTGCTCACTGTCCACACCTAAAGTGTGTCTCACATAAAGGTAGCTCTCAAAACCACTGGTCACCGGATACAGTTAGCAGACATGTTAATCCATCCATTCATCCTTCCGCTTATCCAATTTTAGGAAGTACAGTTGCACTGATATAGCCTTCACTTTAGGTTAGCCTAACTTTAACAAACGTTCGGGTGTTGGTACACATAATAGCATTTGTAGAAGGTTCCTTTGTTTTCCATCCATGCATCCATCCGGCGGGGCGGCAGACAGGCGGCCATTCTGACGCAGGGCTAACACAGTGAGACAGACAACCATTCACACTCACATTCACACCTATGGGCAATTTAGAATCGCCAGTTAACCTATCCCCACTAACAGCATGTCTTTGGAGTGTGGGAGGAAGCCGGAGTGCTCGGAGAGAACCCACGCTAACACGGTGGAAACCTGTAAACGCCACACAGAAAGACCCCGGGCAGATGGTGGATTCTAACCCAGGACCATCTTTCTGTGAGGTGCTGACCACAGAGCAATCAGTGCTAACCACTGCTCCACCGTGCTGTCCCAGTCATGTTAGCATGGTGGAGCAGTGGTTAGCACTGTGGCTGTGACAGCTAAGGTTAAAAAAATACCACCCTTATGTTTCAGGGTGAAGTAGTGAAAACATCCTCTAGTGGGTCTAGTAAACAGCAGAGGAGCAAACCAACTAAGTGTCCCGTGTGGTTATAGCGGGAGGAAGTTGGTCTGGATTGATGAACACAAACAAACAAATTAATGACCTTAAACATGGTGAATGTGCGCAACTGATGAAGGACAGAACATTTCCAGCTCAGTCAAACTGGATAAAAGTTTAAGGCCAGTAAATGTGCAGGGATGTAGCTCCAGTCTTGTAGACAGAGCTCAGAAAAAAGGCAGACAAGACTTTAAGCTCAGGGCCGAGACTTTCCTTCAGCTCAGTGCCGTCAGCGTTTCATGTTGAGGGTTATTTTGTTCCAAAATGCAATTTTTTGGGGGGGGGGTTTCAGCTATTCTGTGGAAAAAATGATCTCACTGACATTTTAATGTGAAACTAAGTGAAGTGTTTGTGAGAATGGATAAAATAAGTGCTGGTTTGCTGAAGGAAAGGCGACAAATGAGGCGCTCTAATCCCCCGGTGGTTTGACGCCGAGGCTGAGCTCAGAGAGTTTCCAATAAAGCTGAATTTCTGCACATGAAAATCTGCACGTCTGCCTGAATTTCTGCAGGTGATGCATTTAAAGACACCGTCTCTTCTGGTTTCACTCCATCTTTTGCTTGAAGAGAGGATCGTAGCACCATCACTGATGGTTTTCCTCCCCATTTTCACGTTTCTGCAATTGTTCAATAACGCAATTTACCATATACCTGCCTGTTTGTGTTATGTTAACCACGTTTAATTAGTGCTAATTCTGTCATCTGTTAAATAATTAATACATGCTGAGCTGGTGTTCTTTATTTTTATATTATTAAGGTTTCTCTAAATGAGCTGTTCAGTCTGTTCTTGAGCTCCAGCAGGATCGTCTGATTTAACATGATTTTACTGATATTTTTAATGAGACCATTTCATTATTTGTGCACAAACTGACAGCTTATGTATGCATTTATTTAGTTTTATTTAAGCTTTAGTAATCGATCTTAACTACTTTTTTTAATCACTAGCAAAAAAATTTTTTTATCAATTCTGCTGTTGTGTCATTTCAGGTGATTTCAAGACATAATGTTTCAGTTTTGTTTGTCTGCAAAACTCCTGATTTTACTGACAAATTATTTAAAAAAGCAATTTTCACAATTATAGCCTAAATATAAAAAGACAGACTATTTAATAGGCTGTCTTTAATTGGCTTTGTGCTCCAGTTGCTGTTCGACATTGTAGATTTATACTGATTGACTGAATTCTTCCTCATAGAAACTTTTAGTGATGTCGCTGAGATTTTTTTTTTAAACACATACCTTTAATGTGCAATTCGAGCAAGATGCAACAAAAAAAAAAAGTACTTTCTAAAAAATGCAATATAAATAAGTTTCATTTGTTTAAACGCGCAGAATTTTTTCTGATTATTAAAGAAAGCCAAATTCCTCTCGGCTCTGCATGCCTGTGGACTGAAACAGCCAATGTAATGACAACCGCAGAGATAAAAAAAGAAAAACATATTGAGATAATTACAGGCTGCTGGTACAGTGTGATGAACAAGCTGACAGCATCATTGTGAAGCTGTTGCCACAGCTCTGAGGGCTAAATTAAACAGCAAATGGAGGGGAAACTGCCATAGACGGCAACATGTGAGTCACAGCAGGCTTTTAATACATATGTATTTGTCCTCCCTCCTGTGATTTCTGTAGGTTTACAGGATGGCTGGTTGTTGCTCAGCAGTCTGACAGATTAGCTCCCACACTTTCTCCAGCACTGACAGATCTAACCCCTCAGTTTGAGGATTACGGCAGGAGGTCGGCGGACTGCACTTTCACACAAAATATATGAGGTTCAGAGTGGAGGAAGAGAATTTGAAGCCCTCCTGAAACTACAGAGTCCAAAAGCATGGAGGAAGTGTTTCAGAAGTAGAAGAAGAAACTGTCCAAGATCGTACATGTAAAAATGAGCCATCGTTTTTAACAGACACCACTTTAAAACACTTGGACACTCTCCCTATGAATCTATAATAATGCATGTATATATGTACTCCTTGTTGGTGGGCCAATATGAACGAAACTTTGCATGAACATCGTCACACATACAGCAATTTTTAACAATTATGTTTTTCAAAAACACTCATCATAAATACAAATTCCTTTGACTTCCTAATATGTTGCATTCATGTCATCGTCCCCCTGCAAACACAATGCTACACTCTCTGTCACGACGGATCTTTGTTTCACTCACAACTAAATACGCAGTTAGAAATAAAGTCCTCAAACATCACAGACACATAGTCGCTAGCATCCAATAAATAATCACTAACAGAAAACTTTAGAAAAGTATCCATAAATATGTAAACCATTCAAGAATCTGCAGTACACAAGAAAGAACAATCCAACATTCAACACAGACTACTGACATATTTTTAGAAAAGGTCAATCACCCTTACTTGTCCAACATCCAATTAACAAGCTAATGGCGTTACAACAGGAGAAGTGATCATTACTATAAAACAGGCCAACAAATGACTTCAGAGCGCACGGCAGACCCGACACAAAGACTCACTCTTAGTCACCGTGGAAACCCCAGTAAAACCTGCTGAGGAGCAGAAGGCCTCTGTCTCATTGAGCCGGGAAACAACAGTAAACACATGTGTGTGTGTGTGTGCCTGTGAGGGGGGGGGGTCAAGCAGGACCCCCCACACTGATGAGCCTCAGAAAGGAATCTGAACTGCTTTTAAAGAGCATTAGCATGAAAAATGCTCCACTTCTGGCTGTGGGTTTGAGCTCCGTTGCGCCAAAAACAAAAACAAAACAAGAGAGAAAGTGCTTAAAAAAAAAAAAAATCTCTTTCATGGCTCTGCTGATGGTTCCTTTCTTTAGCTGAGGAAGAGCTTTACCGCTGTGTTTGACAGTCGGGGAGGGTCAAGCAAAGCAAAGAGCTGGCTGAGCATCCCTGGTCTCTGGGGTTACCATGGCGACGGGGACAGACAGCGACAAACAGAAACCCGTTTGGTAAATGTCACCCAGTGGTGTCGTCACTGGAGCTCCGGGCAGGTCAGGGGGTCAGGCGGAACGCGCAACTCGCAGAGAGAGCACCGAGGCCTGGCCACAGTCTGCGGGGAGGCTCGGTCGGAGAACCAGCTGTTTGTCTGCTGGACACAAATTATCCAGGAATGGATGGACTTTGGTAGATAAAAGGAAGCGGTTTTAAACACAACATTTAGCAGTTAGCTTCGGTTTACTGACTCTGGGTAATGTTTCTGCATCACTTGAACTCAAGACAGGCGTAACGTACAGTGAATCCATTGATTTCTTAATTTTCTGCATTTTTTTTTTTAACTTATATTTCAGATCATCACCTACCATCAGCTAGGTTTGGATCATTTTTTCTCTCCAATAAATGAAATCATCATTTGCATTTACTCAGGTTAGTTTTTGTTTAATATTAAAAAAAATGTTCAAGGTGTATCAAATATGCCAAGAAATCAGAAACGAACAAATCCTTTTTCACAGCCCTGCACCTTCACATTAATGACGTGTTTACAGTAATCAGAAGCATATTGAAACGCATCTCCTAAAAAGACGAAGCTCGTTCACTAGAAGTGGTACGATATAAGGCACAGATTTAATTCAGACCACAGTAAATACCAAAACAAAAACAGACAATCTTACAAAATAAAACTTGGCTCTTGATTTTGAAAATTACTGGAAGACTCTGTTGTGTCTAAAGAAAGGTGAAAAATCAGGTGGCACAAGTTGTTATATAACACAAGATTAAATTCACAGATTTCTGAATGGAGTCTGGTTTAATAACATCTTCCAAATAGTAGATAAAGTTGCTGCTGTGTTGGCTGAAGGCTGTAAACTTATGAAAACAAAAGTAACATAGTGGCTTAAAAAATAAATAAATAAACTAAAGATATCAACTAAATACTTAAAAACAGGTTTTTCTTTGTAGTTTTTTGGTAGTTGCACTGATGTGGTAGGCAATCATTCAGAAGCAGCTATAAAGTGACTATTTCTGATATTTATTTACAACATATGTTGCTGATTTTGTCTACTTCCTCACAGAAAACTATCAAATGAAGGACAAAAAAAAGGATCTGAAGGCATGTTCTAGACAATTAATCACAAAATAAACCGTTTAATGATTAATGAAAGCAGCCAGAGCCACAGCACACTACATTTCACTGTATTAAAGAGTGACAGCACTCATGGAAAAGCACCAACAATCACCAGAAGGACAAAATCCGTCACAGCAGCTATGAATATAACAATAACTGCTTTAGAGTCACTAAAAGTACTGCAGTAGGAGTAAAGTATTATTGTATTACAGCATTTTCATCCTAAGAAACAGCAGCACTTTAACCTCACTGTCACTACAGTACCATTATAGAAATATTATGGGACAAGCACCACAAGTACACTGTAGAAAACCCTCTAAATACTGCACCAATACCACAGCAAAGGTAGTATCTCTGTACAGTAGACCCACAAGCAACTTATCAAGGATACTAACAGCACAAACACAATGAATATTTTACAAATCTCACTGCATTACCAGCAGAATACCGGGAAACCCCAAGAAAAGCTCAATCCAAAGAATCTCACCAGCCACCAGTATACCTCGAAACCGGGGGTCGTTTTAGTCTAAGGTCACAAGCAGCCCAGTTTAACGCTAACGTGCGAGGACCAGTTAACAGTTGAAAACAGTTCCGTTTAATGCACCCTGCATTTAAACACACGGGATGGACAGCCCGAGGGGAAAAAGTTCAGTTTCAATAACAGGTCTGCATTTTTCCACATTTCATCAGCTGACTGAACAATGTGTGCGCACCGCAGTGCCAGTGGCTCTGTGAAGGCACAGGACACTGGCACTGAAGAGGACTTTGACTTCTCTGTGGGGTAACATGTATTTTACTGGAATGCTGCTATTTTCACACTTTGACACCTGCTCCAAATGATTATATTGTAAGGTGTGAATATATCAGATTGAAAACATTAATGTAGGTGTGAGTATCACATGTACCATGCCGGAACACTGTCAAGTTTGAACACCACTTAAGTAACCGTTATAAGAGTATTACGGCGCTGGTTGCTTGTGTTAATCCAAGAATTTGCAGAAATTTGCATGTAGTCTGGTTGGTGCAAACCGCCCCCGTGTTAAACAGCTCGTTAGCCTGTCAGATAACTTATATTCACCGCTTAAGTTAAATTTCTGGCAAACTGAAATCAACTTAGTTCAGAAATATAAACCAGAGGTTACTTTTCTGTTAATACAACTCACCCCACTGCGCGTATCCAGCGGCGCTGAGGCTCCTATGCAAAAGTCCCGTTAAAAAATGGCCAAATATTCAGCGAAACGATATTAACGGATCCCGCTCGCATCCACAAGAAGCGCGTAGTTTGCAGCCAAACGGTGGACTGACAGAGACAGAGGAAAAGGGAGAGAGGTGGGAATCCCAGCTAGACTGCGCATGCGTGTTCACTCAGGTGAATGGGAAAGCGCTGCTTCTGCTGTGTGTGTGTGTGTGTGTGTGTGTGTGTGCGCAGCTCAGATAAGCTTAAACAGCCCCTCCCTTGGCAAACAGTCAGGCTTTCCTCCTCATGGTTATGCTTATTTATGAAAAATAAATAAAAACACATCATATCAGTGTTAGGCAGCACACTGGGTGACAGCTTTTTTCAATGATTTTACGTTTGGTAGTTCATTACTACTTAAGGCTCATTTATACTGCCATAAATATATCAAATATGACAGTATTTTCTGAATGTACCTGCTTTTACTCTAATGGCCAGCAGGGGGAGACTCTTCAGGTTACAAAACTGGTAAAGAGGTCTATGGATAAAGAGAGTACTTCAGACTGTCATTTATCTGAAGAGTTTATGGTTTAAATCACTACATCAAAGTCTCATTTAATAAAACATGACAGTTATGAGCAACATCCTCAGGTTCTTACAACCTCTGGACTTCTAGGTTCTTGGGGGTGTTTTGGGGTAAACGATTTTCTCCTGGCAATTTTCATCGTTTTTTTAAGGGGCTAAGGCAATAACATTTCTTCTAATTTCAAATGTGGTGAAATAACCTTCTGTGAGGGCTGACGAGGTCATACCTCCACAAGCCACTCCAAACACGGCATCCACCGTTTTGAACCTCCTCGTAGCAGTCAGGAGCTATAGTGATGATCCTTTATTGTGCCTTTTGACCCTAATAGGGACCATCATTTCCGAAGTAAACACCATGCTGTATTCAACAACACTACAAACTAGTGACTGAGACCATAAACTTCCCAAAGAAAGTGTTTACTGAGGCCCCAAAACAAGGAACCTGAAGGCATGCTTTCCCACAGACTTCTATACAATCAGACTTCTTTTTGCAACCGCAGGAGTCTCCACCTAGTGGTCAGTAGAAAGAATACAACTTTAAGGCTCTAATGTATTTGCTTCGCTTTTGAGACCCAGAATACTGTGTACACAGTATAAGGAAGTATAAATGAATAACAGGTTGGGTGTCAGTCAGTGACATCCTGCGCTGTCATTGGTCATCGCTTAAAACGAACGCTCACCTCAATGTTGAGAAATGTTTATCTCGGGTTCCACTGAGATTATCGCCTGTATTCAATTATCCAGTCAACTGCATACACCACCAGCTGTCCACTTCTCACTTGGCACATTGTTTCATTACTTGCCTTTAGTCGTGTTTTCCAGACACTTTCTTTAGTACTTTGTGTTCTTTTTGTTTAATTTTTTCCTCGTGTATGACCTTTCCCTGTTCTTGGATTTTTGCCCTTTGCCAGCCTCTTGTTGGAAGCGTTCGCCTGTGAGGGCTTTGGATTTAGGGTTTTGTTCTCTCTGTTTCTGGCATACCTCATTTGTGTCTTCTGCTCCTCCTGTGAACACTTTCAGTTATTTGTTAAGAGATCTCAGTCAGGAACTGACCAACAGATGGACATTACCCTCCCTACAACAATGTGAAAACATCATCACTAAACGAACGCACATCTATGTTAGACAGACACTCCTTCAAACAAATACAAGTAAAGCAAAGCTGAAGCTACCCGGTGCGTGCTTCAGTCTTGACAAGTTAATCATCGAGTTTGCGGATGAACTTCTTAAAAAAAAAAAAAAAAAAAAAAAAAAAGGGGCGCAAA
>VVHJ01053125.1:26422-37499 GCA_015107715.1 Tylochromis polylepis
GAGAAGAAGTTAAAAAAAAAAAAAAAAAAAAAAAAAAAACTGGAGCTGAGACAAGAGGAGAGGGAGTCTTTGTTGTGAGAAACTCTATGCCGCTGTTGAAATGTTTGGGAAAATGAGCCTGGATGCAGGAACACACATTCACAGACTCGCTCAGACAAACAGTAGAATCAGTTTTGTGTGCTGGTGTTGCCAGGTGAATAATTGCCTCTCTTTAAAGCAATCAGAGCAACAGAACCACAAACAGACCAGGGTCTTATTCTGAAATCGCTTCACTGATCCCCTCCATTTAAAGCAAGAATCACAACACTGCATACTAATCCACCCTGCTTCAAGTCTAGTCCTTTTATTCTTGGAAAACAACTAAATTAACACCATGGACACTTAGAGCTGATGTTTTAATGTTTCTTGTTGCTGGTATTAAGTTGGACTTGAAGGAAGCTGAGGTTTGGCCAGCATCTGTCATCATTACAGAGTCTGCTGACTGAAGGAGACATATTCTGCTTGCATAATATAAGCATTTCTTTGTGGAATTCAGTATATATAATATTAAAATGCTGGATGTTCACATTAAACATGGTAAAAATTTCAAATACTTCGATACAGATACTTAAATGTGAGCCTTTTTAAGTCAATAGCTGAGGTTTCATCTGCACATCCAGAAAGTAAGGGCATAACAGTTTACAAGCACTAGATGCTGCCCCTCGGCAGGCTTCCAGATGCTGGTCAATGAAATGAAAGTGGGCTTTTAGTGCGGGTATTTTAACAAAATATGAAATAAATATTGTGTTTCAGACAGTGGTTGTATGAAGAGCCTTTTTCTTTTTAACTAAATCATATAAAGCTACTCAAGTAAAGCCACAGACTAAAAGTGTAGCAGGGAATGAGCTGTTTGTATAGCTAAACATTTCTTTAAAAAAAAAATCATATCTATTTTTTATGCTTCAAATAATTATTTGAAGCATTAAAATAGATCTCTAACCTTATTTATGACTTTTTTCTATCCACAAAGGCTTAGTCTTGATTCCACAACAGGTGCAGATCTTAGAAAGCATCTAAAAATCATTCAATTAATTTAATAAACAGAATTTTTTTGAGTCTTTCAGACATTAAACCTAAATTCAATAACAATTTTCAGTTTTTTAAAAGAGGTTTGCATACATCCTGCAAGCTAAAAATGTTCAAAATGACAACTAACTTGCTGTTTTACAATGTTCACCATCTCAGTCCTCATATAGGCCTATAGATCTTTGGGCGACGCCCTGGCAACTTCCGGCTGTGAAGGAAAACAAATGTATATTCTCCAACCGGTTGGTGAGTGGTTGCTGGAGGTTGCTTGCTGTCATTAGGTGTCGGTTACTGCAACAAAAACCTCACTGTGATTGCTTTGGGAGCTAGCCATAGTCACCAGCAGTTTGCATGGAAGCCAGTGACTTGTCTGCAAACGCCAAAGCGTAGTAAAAATGGTGCAAAGCATGATGTGAACTGTGCCCCTTCAAAGTTAAGTTTGGACCTCTTAATATGTGCTGGTCGTAGCAGTAAGGCACAGCTTTGTTTCTCGTTTGCGTTGCACTTTTTCAAGTTTGACTACAGCTGAGAGAGTAAAGGGGCAGGGTTTGTACAGCTGGTATCTTCAATAAAACTACAGGTGGCTGCAGAAATCTACTACAAACCAAGTCACTCTTTGTGACTGATTTCACCTGATGACAGCCAGCAACCTTCACCAGTGGGGTAATAAGCACTTTTAAAATAATATACAAAAGACCTTTCATCACCGAAAATACTTTTCAGTCTGCAAGGATAAAACGGAAAAAAAAAAAAAGACTTTGGCGAAGGAAAGAAAAACCAAAGCATCTGGCAGTGGAAAACACCCAAAATCCGACCAGGAATTTCTGAAACTGAAATGAAAACGTTTCATGGATCTGTAATCAGTTCAGATTTTACTCACAAAGTCAAACTGTCAAAATCAGCCCTTAACCAGAAATTCATGAACAAAATCATTCATATTTGTACGCTCATCTAGTTTATTTCAAAGCTTTATTAACATATACAAGAGTAAAATAATTCTGCCTTGTGTCTACATACATTTTGGTCCTACTTCTTCAAGTCTAATGAAAAGCAAAACTGACATTTTCACTTTCAACTTTACTTTAGCCCTGAGGGTAGAATCCTGAGAAGAAGCTGACTGATAATCAAACTGCTGAAAGAAAGCCAGGTGACAACAAAGCGTGGTGGTGTCGGGGGGGAAAAAAAACCCCCAAACTTTCATTTGCCTGGTGAAAACCCCAAACCCTTTCTGCTGTGTAAACAGGAAATAAATTATGTTCAGATTTAATAAAAACCAAGGTGGCACATTCAAAGACTGTGGCTTATCTTTTCTAGACATAACAGATTTGCCAAGATGGGTGTAATAACCATCTGACTTAACGAAAGAAAAAAAAATACACATCAAAAACAAACAAACACAAAAAAGCAAATTCAAGGTCATCTTAATAGATTTTCTCCTTAGCTTTCAACTTTATCTTGCAGATGTCCTACAACTGATGGCTGCTCAAACCCAGAAACCTCTCTTTGAGCTAATATTTTCCAGAGCTCTGCTTACCAGGTGTTGTCCCAAATGCAACTGAAAGCTCAAGAAAAATAATCTAGTAAATGGACATTGCGATAAGATTACTTTTCAAATTACTCTTTTTAATTGTTGAAAAATAAATTATTAGTCCAAAAATCAATATATTCACCACATACAAACAAGAAGTAATGAGCTTGGATCAAAAGTTTGGGTTCAAGCTCAAAATATAATTTCAAACAATCAAAATGTTGTCAGTTTTCCTCTAACAATCTAAAGTCAAACCAAACCATTTCTTAAAGATATTAAGCCTGAAAGTAATTTTGGTCACCAAACACATCACAGGAGTATCAATTTACACTGAGTGGAAGTTCCCTTTAAAGCCACAGATAAATCGGGAAAGAGGAACTCAAGTCACTGGCAGTGTACACATTTAAATGCAAGAAGGTCGTTGGGACATTAGTGCACTACATCTTACAGTCATTGCATAGTTGGCCTTGTTGAGGTATACAAACACAAACATAAGAGTATTCATACATGTCAACATAACATAAGGGAGTCACTTCAATGAAGATTATTACAATTATGAGTAATACATAGGGCAGATTATGGTTTGGATTGAGTGCAAAGTGTGCAAGAAAATATGGTAGATGGACAAAATAACAGGAACAGGTGCAAGCTCACCAAGTCCCCAAATTTTTGGTTTCATTTGGAAAAAAAACCCATAAACAACAATAACAAGGTAGCAAATTTATTCATCATCCTCAAATAAACTTAGTTTTTTCCTGCACTTATACAAATATAAAAGTAGTGCATTGCCCCTTCCCCCGAAAACGTTAGCTTCAGCTGATATTTCCTCACCAAAAAAACTTCTTGAGCTACAGAAAGTAAACAGCCTAGACCTACAGCTTAACTGGTTTTATTAGTCTTTATTTGGTTGTGTAGCTTACAGATGGAAATATTAAAACAGAAGTGTGCAGGAACCTGTACATCAATAGGAGTGTTAGTTAAACCCTAATATTTGGCTGCTGGTTAAATATTGCTGGAAAGTTGCTTTTAACCAACATTTCTATACAAATAAACAAGGCGCCATCGTCGACGTACAGTAAAACTTTCTTTGGCTTGTAGACAAATATTGGTCTTGACATTGTAAATCTGATAAAGAAACACCAGAAATCTTTAACATAAATCAATGGCTAACATTTTTAATTTATGGTTAGCTATTCAGATGTCTTTATGTTGATGATTCTTGTGCAGTACAGCTTTAAACACTTTGGCATTTGCTGAAATGGTACCTGAAAGGCTGGTTTTCTTTAAAAAAAACAAAAAACGTGTTATGACCAACACACAGCAAACAGTTGTAGGTCACTGGCCTCAGCAAGGTAAGTCCTACTGAAAAAAAAAGTGCCCAGGTGGTCATTAATTAAAAAATCGTATTAATGTAAAACTATGAATGTGCAGTTCAAAAATTAAAACCAAATATTTTTTAACTGGTGAAATATAGCCTGAAAGATTGGTACTAAACGACAAACAGTGTTAATATACAAGACAAACAGCAACATTTTTTGGCTTTTGGTAAACCATTGGCCCCGACAACTTGTTTTTGCAATGTGAACAAGGGAAGAACATAACCAACAGCCAATCAGATCAGGATTTTTAAACTAAAATCTCTGGGCTAAAGGAATGCTGACAACCAACTCTCACTATCGACACCATGATTAGTCTTTTGTTGTGACTGGCCTTTAGAGGCGACAGAGCTGCTTGTGATGTAAACCACAGAAGGAAGTGGCCACCAGCCAAGAACACAAAGACTGAAGCTAAACCTGTGGGTAGAGAGCTACGTCTGAAGGTGGCCATTCTTCAGCAGTCAAAAGAACTCTGAATCATATGTAACCAGCTGGTGCTAGGATTTGAGTTTGGCATTTTGTTTTTATCAATGTACAAATATGCACGTCGAATCCAAAGCTTACTGAATTGTTTTGGATTTAGTTTTCAGCGTTCAACATAAGTTTAAAATGACCAAAAAACCCCCCAAAACAATTAACTGAGATTTTCACACCAGTTAGGTAGTGCTGATATATTCAGATGTTTGGCATTTACACTCAGATTTGATTTGCTTAAAAGTCGCTGGTAGAGAATGGAGGACTGCAGCAGCCTTTTTTGACTACGAAACTGTTTTCCAGCAGTTGTGTTGAGGCACTTTCGGGAGCTGTGAGTTTCTGACTGCAGTGGCTGAGGATTTTTGGAGGTTCAAAGAAAGGCTTACTGACTCCTGGAGGATTAGATGGATTTACTCCCCAACACATTGAAACAGAGGTAAGAAACCCAGGAGGGTGCAAATGTTTGTATGTCTATGAATATATGCATTGTACTGAATGGATGAGAGATGCTACTTCAAACTCTTTTCTCTTAAATGTAATATCAGAATTATTTTTAAGACTTATTACTGTCTCACATTTTGAGACCTTTTCAAGGCCTTTCCAGACCTCCATGAGTTGCACCAGAACCCATGAAACACTTTCTACATCCCAAATAAATAATTTTTTGCTAGCTCCCCATTTTCTGTAGCAAACACTCAACTTTTTTACCAGAGCTCCTTGTGAGGCTGGAGAGTCATCCCAAATGTAAAGAATTAAATTCCACTCTGGTATAAATAAACTAATCACCCACCCTTCTAACATTCATCCAAACATTTCTAGCTGAGTACTCCCTAACTTTTCTCACAGAGAATCCATGAACGCCGAATGTTTCTCGGACTCCATCTGATTCTGTCCTCCCACTTTACAGCACTGTTGGTTGTTGCTTTGCTGTGTCAACTTTCTTCCAGCCAGGAGGGGACATCCGTGCTGACGTTGTTGAGGTGTTCTCCAGCCTCTTGGATGTTTTTCTCCAGGAAATTCTGACAAGACAAGCTGTGAGCTGCAAAGGCGCCGTGGAGCATCCACAGCTGATTACGGAGGACTTTGACCTGCATACGGAGAGAAAAAAAGAACACTTTTTGTCAGTTTTTATTAACTGTGTTAGATGATACTATACAATCATTTTACTTAATTCATATGTGGTTATTTATTTTATCATTATTCCAACTCAGAAACGCTGCAGATTAGAAAGTTAGCTAAAACCCGAAACTGTAAATTGTGACACTGGATTGGGAATTTGTTGTACCAAGTATAAAAACGGTGTACATGGTTTTGTTTTTAGGATTTTATTTTCATTTAAATAAGAGTATTTTACCAGGCAAAATCTGACCTGCTTGTTTTATTATATAAACATTATTATTATAATTATTAACATTATTATTATTATTATTACTAACCCTGACCCTAAGTCACAATTAATATAAAAAATAATTCTGGGATTAAAGATTAAAGTCAGAATTCTGAGGAAATAACATCCAAAAAAATCACAACCGAATAATTCATTGTTTTCACTGGCTCTAATAAATGTATGTATCCATAAATACATAAAATGTATAAATTCATGGATACATACATTTTGCAGTAAGGCTTAGGTGAATACAACAAAACAACCGGCAATATAAAAGAGAGCGACGCTACGGTGGGATATGTTGATGGTCATGAGTTTTGTTTTAACCTCTCTGCTTGGCTCTCTTAACAAAAAGCAATGAAATCCTCAAACTATGACTTAATGTGACAGAATATTTTATAGTTGAATAATTTGGGGAACAAATGCATGGAAACAATGAGAAACCTTAAAAGACGCTAAAAACTATTTCACTAGTCACGTGCTTTCACTCATACGCCATCACCTCCATCCTTACGGTCTAACTTCAGACGCACAATGTAAAGAAAGATCAATCCAATACTTCTCACCCTGTTCCCCTCCAGCAGCTTGACTTTGACTGACAGGTCATCTCGGACCTTCTCGTACTTCTCCCTCTGAGCCTGGAAGTTTTTCTGGGCGTGCTCCAGTTTGGGCATGGTGACAGTATCACGGGGACCCATGTTCAGCTCCTCCAGATCGACTCGGTACGCATCGTACTCGATCCTGGAAGGCAGGAAATTGACACGGACATGTACACTGAAGCTCCCTGTCGTATTGTAGCGGTTGGGTATCTCTCATTGCAGCTCTGAAATGACTCCACTGTTGTGTTCATGGGTGGGTGCAGGGATTATCCTGTTTGTTTGATTGTCGAATAACTGTCACAGCACATACATTTATTGGGAAAGGGAAAGAGGAAGTGTGTTTTTTACCCACCTGACAGTCTCATACTGCTTAGCATTGATCATTGTGTCCTCAATGGTTTTGTTGACCAGCGTGTTCATGTCAAATGTGAAGGCGTTGATGGCCTCCGTCAGCGTTTCGCCGCTCTTGGAGAGAAACCTCTGAGCGTCTGCATTCATGCCGAACTCCAGCTGGTATTTATATTAAACAGGAAACGTAAGGTTAGCATGACCCATAGAGACATAATAGCCACATCAATGGGAACTATAGCTGGTTAAAATAAACCTGAATCCTCTTTTAAGTCACATGATGTAAACAAACATGTTAGAAAGAGGTGTTAGGTGTTTGCAACCAGAAAAATAGCAAATCATTTGAACCCAAAATCTTTAATGGTGATACCGTCCTCTGGATTTCAGTTTATGACTGGACAAGATATCAAAACATTTCTTAAAGATTTCTTAAGTTTTACATGCACTCTGTGTAGCTTTTTTCATATATTCAAGCCTTTTTATCACCAATTTCTTAAGACACTGTAACCTTCTGTGACTCTCCCTCTAACAGCCTGAGAGATTTCAGTGTGAAGCACTCTGAAAGTCCAAATTATGTAACATTTGTGCTTCTTCCAGGTGCCCACAGTGAATATCACTGGCTCACGTTAGTTACGTAGCCAGTGAGTGTTTGGGATCCTCACTTTGTAAGTCAGAGCTACCACTCTCTCATCACATTTGGTTTCAAAATATCAAGATAGCACTAGCAAAAGCTCTCAGACTGGCCTTCACAGGCTTTCACTAACCCAGTTAGTGAGGTCTTTCATACGGTCTATGGTGGGGAACCAAACAATCTGTCTGCACTAGCGGTAAACTCTGATGTTTTCACTCTTGATTTCAACGTCTTTTACTCCTTTATTGGCACTAATGTGGAAGTTATACCAGAGTGTTGACATCTATCATTCGGGAAAATATTCCAGTGAGTGACGACAAATATGACAACCAAAAAAAGGCCACTAAACAATCGGGATATTGTGTATTTACAGCATATCGTGATCTTAGATGGGATTTTTATATATAATTTTTGGACAAAGAAAATTGAGTTCAGCATGTCATCAGCACTGGATCTAGTAATTCTAAATACATTAAAGGTTATCGTATGTAATCCTGTTAGCATTAGCAGGTAGATTTAAAGTAGCAGCTTGTATCACAGCAGCGACAAGACTTACGTGCAGAGTTGGCGTTTTGACGCTGAGCTCTGTGAAGGCATCCCCGAGATTCTTCTGGGTAACTGTGAGCTGAGAGAGCTGAGTGGCAAGCGTCTGAGCCAGACTGGTCACATTTTCATAGCGCTGTCGGTCATCTTTGAGCAGCTCGAGGCGAGGCTCCAGGTCCAGATCCACGGTACGAGACCCACGGCCAAGCTTCTCCGAAAGAGCCTGCCTGGTACACTGTGGGGAGACCAGATCGATAGTAATTCATCACATCTGCTACCAAAGAACAGTAACAGGAAGACCAGTCAAAATCCTCCAACCTTATATTTGGTGATGCTCCAATTGCGAACTCTTTTGAACTTCTCACTGGCGGGGTTGCTGTTGTTGCCTTGAATCACCACACCTTTGGGTATCTCAGGTGTGAGTGAGACATCTAGAGATGGGGTCAAAAATTAATATTATCTTCATAAAGTCATATTCAGTTGCAATAAGGGAGCTCATCTGATGTTTTTAACATGAATTATATTTAATGAACCTACTATTTACTCAACACATGACAAAGAAAAAGAAGTAATAATAATAATTTCAACAATCTCTTTCAACAATGAAAATTTATGGATGAGACTGGATCTACAAAAGCTGTTAAAGTTGTTAAAATGTTAACTTTTTTTGGGAAAGATTCTTAAAATAACATTGTGCATCTTTATGAAAACACCTCAGATTTGCATAAATTTTCACTCCAGTGTAGTGACGCTTGTATCAGCAGGAACAGCAGTGCATTTGGTTGGATAAAACAGGAGTCTAATTAATGACTTTGCTGCAGCTTTCACACTCTGAAACGCCCTCTGGTGGACAAAGCTGATCATCAAAATATCCTTAAAATACCTCAGGTAAAAACACTCTGTACGTCGAATCATATACATTACATTACTGGATGATTATTAATTCATTATTGATTAGGTAACATGTATATCACTTGAACGTTGCAGTTAGAGATGATTTGAACTACCTGTACACTGCTGGGTACATTTATCTCTAATAATATTTCTGTCTAATTTATTAGGAGAGTTGTATTTTAAAAAATGCTAAATAATAGTAAGTAAAGATTTTAAATACATGGGATGGAGTACAAATCACAATAATACTACATTAAAACTTTATGCAAAGTACTTGAGTAAATAGTAAAGTTATATTCTACCAATGGACTGGAGACAAGAGTATCCTACGCCACTGGCATTAGAGGTGGGTGGTGTTCAGTCTTAAGCCCTTCACTTCTTTACCTTTGCTCTGCTCCGTTTCCTCTGGAACATCTGGAGTGGTCTCAGCTGGAGGGGCAGTAACATCGTTGCTGGCGTGGCTACCATTTGCTTCCTGTAAAAACATCACTGTAGGTTAATTAATGCCTTCTATCATCATACAGTCCACTGAGGACACGATGTGCCCTTCTGGTATCCACAAGTTACTTGCAGATCTGTTTGACCTTCTCAGAATTCAAATTTTGACTGGTCTGTGGGGTTAGTCTCAGTTAAACTCGCAGATTAATCAAATGCAAATCAAGCTGTTTCTAAGTGATTGTTTATACTAGCAATCCATCACCTCCTCGATGCCATGGTTTTGGTGTGTCTATTAATAACAGGCACCTTACCCCACAGGCTAGCTTAAGCCAAAGGCCAGTGTTGTCATTTGTAACAATCTCCATTAACCAGTAGCACCCAACAGCAACAAAAAAGAAATGACACAGCTCATAATTAGCTAAGAAAAATCAATTAATTAATTGAAAATTAACTTTTCAGTAGGTTCTCTGTAAACTGCATGACTAAATAATTAGCCAGTGAGCTACAGACAAACCACCCCTGGAAAGTAAAGCATTTCTATTGACCAATTTCACACTGGTCACCCTTTATCGGTCAAAACAGAGGCAGCCGACCACCATACATACCAGGGGCAGTTCGTTTAGTGTGGTCTCCTAATTTTGACAAACTGTCAGGGTGTATCAGTGGACGGTCACTTTACCCACAGATTCTAAATGTCTAACGGCACCATGTTCAAGTAGAAGAAAAAATCCCCTGCTTTCATGTTGTAACTTTAAAGAAGTACACAAGAAGTCCACAGTAACAATTTGTGATTGACAACTCATGACCCAGTTAGCATTACATATTCTTTCTAATGCTAATAATGACCAAACTAGCGATTGAATCCATGCACTCATGAGGAAAGTATTTATTCAGGGTGCAGAGCAATACAGTCGAGGGTTGTTTTACAAAAGACTAAGGTCTTAGGTCAGAGGTCTTCTTTGCAGTCAGAAGAGTTGCCCCCTGCTAGCTGTTAGAGGAATGAAGGTTTAGGTGTGAAAAAACCCTCAATGCTTTGGCCTGATGGGACAGGGTGCAACATCCATTTCAGCAGTTTGATCCAGTGTGGGATTTCTGGCCAGTTCTGATGATGCTAATCCAAACTCAAAGTCTCTCTTTTCTGAAACTACCCAGTGTCAAATATAAGGAGGGAGAAACAAGCATTACTTGAAGGTTATAGTTTAAATCTTAAAAAGGAAAGGATAGTCCTTAGACACTTTAAACTAATCAACTAAACCTGAAATCAGAGCTGAAACTTGGACTTTCAATCTTTTACCTTATTTCAAATTCAGTGCTTTGAAGCAGCGAGTCTAGAGAATTTAAAAAAATACTACATTTCTCCTTGATGGAACTCAAACTTACAGCAGCTCTTGAACCTTACCAACAGTAAAGACGTCAAAGGTCAGGAGGTAAAACAACATTCACGGTGCATGAACGATCACTTTGGTAAACAGAGCCTACAGGGGCTGGTCAGAAACCAGACCAAAAGGTTGTGAGGTTGCGGTGACGATAATGGCTCCCTGTTGTGATTGCTCGCTGACAATAGAGGTCAAAGGTCACCCAAATTGTCCCCATGTGTAGATCAGAGGTTAAGACAGTTTTTATTTATATTCCTGTGATGGACTCTCACTGATATGATGCACATATCTGAACGCAACCAGATTCCGAACCCTCAGACAGCTTTTTGAATCGGCCTCACTTTCCTAAAACACACACACACACACACACACACACACACACACACACACACACACACACACACCTGGAACACACACT
>VVHJ01053129.1:0-10269 GCA_015107715.1 Tylochromis polylepis
TTTTTGCAGACTCCTTGCATCTTTGTTGTGACACTCACTATTTCATGCAGACTTTCACTTTTTGTTGGATTTCCCTGCTTCAGTTTAATCCTCAGCAGTTTAATCAGACTGAGATCAGGTGACTGACTCAGCCAACTTATTCCACCTCTTCACCTTAAAGCGCTTTGGTTGATTTATCCATTTGTTTAGGATCATTGCCCAGCTGAACGATGAAATGGGGTCCAATAAGGTTTTACGCCTTTGAATTAATGTGCATGAACACAACGCTTCTGTATAATTCTGCATTCATTCAGCTGCTTGCTTTTGTCAGCAGCGAAATCGTTATAAAGTGTGAGATTTCCTCTGGCAGCCGTGCATGCCCGAGCCAGAACCTAGCCTTAGTGGTTCTGGGTTTTTTGTTTTACCGTGGGGTTTGTTCGTGTGCTGCATCCTCACAGGTTCTAGCCCTGAAGTCTTCTCTTGATCTTTAACAAAGAAACGTGTCTGTCTAAATCCTGCGCAGCAGTCTCGAATTACTGTGCAGCCATAAAAGGGATTTTCTTCACCATGCAAAGGTTTTCTCCTTATCCACACACTTGTACTGCTCAGTTGCAATCTTATTTAACATTTTCTAGTCTAGCAGTAATCACCAGTTTTGTCAGATTGTTGGCAAACCTTTTGACATCTCAGTGACACAGTTTTGCTTTTTAGCCCCTTTTTATCTTCTGCGAGATAAAATTGATATGAGATTGCGCGGTCACCTCTTTGCTCGTTATATTGTCGGGTAACAGCATTCAGTCCAAACTATGTGTGAGCTCTTTGTCCATAAAATAAGTGACTCACAGGTGCCCAAGATCCATTTATTAGCTGAGTTCCATGCTATATATGCACTTGTGCTTCTTTTAACCTTGTGGGCTGTTTCGTTTATCTCCTGAGGTCTCTCAGAGCACTAAACTCTTGTAATTAGTCTCAGTGGACGGAAGCAGTTTATTACCGTTTTTACCTGTCTCCTAATAAAAGTATGTGTGTGCATTTTTGTGTGTCTGTGTATAGTTGCGAGCCCACGCGGTGGACCTGAATGGGAATCAGGTGGAGAACCCCATCGACATCGTCATTAATGTCATCGACCAAAATGACAACAGACCAGAGTTCACTCACAGCATCTTTAATGGCTCTGTCCCCGAGGGATCCAAGCCTGGTACCAACACACACACACTCACAGTAACTTTTGGATTACATCATTCCCTGCCTGGCATATGTGTGCTGACTTGCTGTGTGCTTCCCTGCAGGATCCTTCGTAATGACGGTGACAGCAGTGGACAAGGATGATCCAAAAACTGCCAACGGGATGCTGAGATATAAAATCCTTTCCCAGAATCCCCAGAGCCCCTCCTCCAACATGTTTACCATTAACAACAAGACTGGTGACATCATCACTGTGGCAGCAGGCCTTGATCGCGAGGTGTGTGTGTGTGTGTGTGTGTGTTAAAAGGTGGATATTTTATAATGCTCATATCTGAATCCGTATGGAGCAGCTGCTTCTCAGCCTGAGATTGTGTGTCCAGCCTGCAGTGTGTCCTGCAGCATAAAGACAGCTTTTTTTAAGTAATAGTCTTACGTCAGTAGAGCCCACTGAAATCCATCTGTTCTGAGGCCATGCTATTTGCACGCCAGCATAAATAGCATGGCCGGCATAGTCACTGATGATTTAAAGTCTGTTTTCAAAGGTGCGTATTATGCTCATTTAGAGCTCTGTATTTTTACTCTAATAAAGTAGCCTGTCTGTGATTCGCAGTTCAGAGTAACCCTGTTTACAGCTGAGCCGAGTCTCTGTGCTAACAGCCAGACCTGCATGCCTGAGATGACTATATCTGCGATATCTGCTGTCACTGACATTAATTATTAATAATCTTTAATTAACTGAATTTTTCATTCTTTATGCACACATCGAAATGAGAAAATAGAGTTTATATTTATCAAACATAATGCCCGCCAGTTTCTGAAGAACAGTTCTGCAACGTAGGTGATTTTTGACGAAATATTTCTAGCTTATCAGACTTGCAACAAAACGGTGCTTTTTCTGTGTATGGCTTCAGCACTTATCAAGCCAGGTCCATAATCTGTACTGTTAGTGCTACTGTATTTATCACTCACTAAATAAGCGAGTCATAAATACGCAACGGTATGCAGATCATTTATGGGGCTCTGTCAGTGCCGTTTTTAAGCATAACCAGCAAAACAGTCGTGTTTTTCCTTGATTTTCCACCTTTACTACTGGAACGCTCTCCGCTCTGGAGCGACGTCACTCCTAGCTCGGTAAACGGAACGCAGCATTTACCAAGTGCTCCACAGCAATCTATTACAAAATTGTATTAATGGCTTAAAGAGCTGCTTTATGTGTAGACACATAAAAAAAAATAGTTTAAAGGCAAATACAAACAAAGCCATGAAACAACACGAGGGCCACGGGACTCAGCTTTAAGCCAATGAGAAGACATCTGTTTTTCTCTGGGACGTGAGCACTGCTGGGGAGGTAGACGACCTGAGCCAGAGCTGGAGGCTGTTCCAGTGTTTCAGAGCTGCGACTGAAAAAAAACAACAACCCCAAGAGCCAATCTGGAATTTGAAACTTAAGTTTCTGACCTAATCAAGTTGCACAGGACGAAAAAATCCTAACAGCTATGATATCTGGAACTCGTCATTGTCAGCGTAGCGTATAACCAAATTCCAAAGCAGCTGCACCTTCAGATGCAAAAATGCAGACCATATGGTCATCTCAACTGTAAATATGAAAAGTGCTCACGTATAAAAGGCAGCATGATAAGCTAATGGAGGCAATTCAGAAGCCAGCCCCCATTAGACAGTTTTGGGCAAAGAAATGTCAGAAATGCATCTTAAACTGCGCTGGGAGCCAGTGCAGCGAAGCCAAGGCAGGCGGTCAGGAGTGTCGCAGCTGCGTTTTGAACCTCTGATTATTGTGATGTTTGTGCCTTACCGAGGCCAACATGTAGCAAATGGCAGTAACTTCGTCTGGATGTGATTACAATCATGACTAAAATAAAGAAATGGTTTAATCGCAGCTAAAAGTCATAATTGCAAAATCTGTAAACTGTTGCTATAAGAAGCAAAAATAACACACATTATAAGCTCTGGAAAACCAGACGGTTTAACTGGAGGGCGAACCGAGTCTGGGCACACTGGGGGTGTTTTCTCAATCAGCAGTCAAGCCGGAGCTGTTGCTATTGTACAAAGTAGTCTGCACTACGCCTTTGTTCACAGTGAATCAAGCAAACTTTATTTGTATAGCGGCTTCCGTGCAGGTTAGTGTTTCACAGGCGACCGACAGGCTGATAATGAGATAAGAGAGCAATTAAAAACAGAATAAAAGCAGCACCACATAAATTAAAAAGAAAAAAATGTGCAAATAAACAAGAATGGACCGAAGATTTTAGAAGCCTGAAAAAGCCTAAAAAAATCCAACTTTACAACACAGAAAGAATAAAATAAGGCAATAAAATGAAGTAAACATTTCTATAAGCCGTACTTAATAAAAAAGCCGTGCTGAAAAGGTCGATTTTAAGTGTACATTTGAAGATTTCAGCAGCTTTGGATCATAAAAGTCTCCGTCACTTTTTACACTGTCATGGAAGTGTGGTGAAGCTTGGAAGTTTATTCTTTTTCACATTTACTTGTTTGAGTCTCAAAGTCAAAAGTGCTCCAAAGTCTAAACATCATCCCACCGTCAAAGCGGTCTGTCGAACTGGCTCGCAGCTCATTTATAGTATTATTATAGTGCAGTGGATTCTGTTGTAATTAAGGTCTGAGATACATTAGCAATCAGTTTTAGGAAAAGGATCAGCAGTGGGTTTGCCCTGAAAAATCATATTATTGTGCTCTCGAAAGCAGAAATGGTCTTACATTAGTACAGGGAGCGAGTACGAATCAATTTTGCAGTCATTATCTCTCTGAACATTATTTTTAAGTAGCACTGACTGAATCATCAGCTATAATGGCGATTAGACAAAATGACAGTCCCCTTGTCAAATGGTTTTAAATAGATTTATTTCCAAGTCATATAATGCACGGTGGGATGCTTTAGTCTGCAGGATGAGTGAGGCAAAGCGAAGATGGTCGATGCTTTCTGTTCTCTGATTCCAGAAAGTCACTCAGTACACCCTGATCATCCAGGCCACAGACATGGAGGGGAATCCCACTTACGGCCTCTCCAACACTGCCACCACCGTCATCAGGATCACTGATGTCAACGACAATGCTCCTGAATTCACCACAGAGACAGTAGGTCCACACACACACACACACACACACAGTATACTGGCTCTGAATCAGCAAACGGGGGCGAGGCACCGGTCTTCTAAACGACACTAAAGCTCTCCGAGCTTTTATTGGCAGCAGGCAGATGGTGGAGGAGTGAAAAGCCAATGAAACATCCAATATGTTTATCCTCCTCAGTAAAGCCGAACAGGTTGGACAGGAAGGAGCAGTATTTGTGGGAGATGTGCTCTTTATTTTCAGATAGACCAGCACTTGGCTCTACATGAGAGAGAAGTGTTTGCAGTGGCAAAGCATTGTTTGTTTACAGTGATGTTCACCAAAGTATTGTGTGTTGCTGTGTTTACGGCTGCCGACTGTCATCGAGTCTCTGTTCTTTCAGTTCTTTGGGGAGGTTCACGAGAACAGGGTGAACGTGATCGTCGCTAACCTGACCGTGACGGACAAAGACCAGCCTCACACTCCGGCCTGGAGCGCCGTGTACCGCATCATCGCCGGTGACCCCACGGGACGCTTCTCCATCCCGACCGACCCCACCACCAACGAGGGTCTGCTCACTGTGGTCAAGGTGTGGTTTCGGTGCGCGCGCGCACAAATACGCAAGAATAAAATGAAAAATTCTCAAGACTGACAAATAAAGTGTTTTTATGGAGCGATCTAAAAGTAGCAGTTGTGCTTTTAAGCCCGCTGTGCTGCAAACCAGTACGGTCGGCTTATGACGTCCAGAGAGCAGAAGATCCCTACGATTTTGATTTTTATACCGTCTTAAGATGTTCCAGAAAAAGTACAAATGCATGTTGAGATGGTGCTTAAGGTTGCACGTGTTGACGTTAGGTGAGCAGCGTCATTCTCATCCCGTGCTTCACGCCGTCTGTCTAGCCCATAGATTACGAGAGCACCCGTTCCTTCATGCTGACTGTGGAAGCAGAGAACGAGGTCACGCTGGTCCGCGGCATCCACTTGCCTCGTCAGTCCACGGCGACCGTCTCCGTACGAATCCTGGATATCAACGAGAGTCCCGAGTTTCGCCCAAACCCGAAATCCATCAGACTGGAGGAGGGTCTGTCCGCCGGGTCTATGCTCACCACCTTCACTGCGCAGGACCCGGACCGCTACATGAGACAAAGCATCAGGTGAGAAAGTCACTGGAAACTCGCTCTTTGAAAAGGTTTTAATTTGTGCTAGTGAGGTCGAATTACAGTGCTAAAATAATACTTAAATATATATTCACGGTTTGTGATTTAACTATCAAATGTTGAGCAGGCGTAAGTAGAGAAGTGAATGTATATATTTCAATGCAATTTGATAAGAAGAGCATTTAAATATGTGGTGCCTTTTCATCATTTAAATGAGTCTTACATCTATTAGAATAAATTCAATGTCAGTGGCTGTCATTGAAAAATGTGTCACTGAGAGGAAATTAAAATATGAGTAGAACGTAATTCACCCTTGGACATTTTATCTATTTATTTTTTATACATTTATTCAGTGCACATCTTCATGTTGATGGCGTGAGAAACAACGAGTCGGTCCTGACGTGTTAGTTAAAGAACATCAGCTGACATAAACATTCTTCGCCTTGTTTTAGAGTAGCACTTCACACGATGCGATGAGTGCTTCTCATATGAAACTGGAAATGAAGCAGAGGGGAATTTATAAAATGTATAAAACTCATGAAATGTTGCCAGTTAGACAGTCACAATTTTATACTTTGTGAGTTCGTTGTGTTTTTGATCGTAAAAGAGAAAAGCCAGTACGTCTCGACACTGGAACTCTTGTTTCCTTTGCTCTCCTGCTGCTCACATTGTCGCTGCAAACGCATGAAGGGTGTGTACGCTGTGAGAGAACAAAGGAAGAGGCGCACCATTGCTTCTTTCTTTCTTTCTCGGTAATCATTTTACTTGTAAATACATCCAAAGTCACAGCGCAGCCATTTTCTGTAACTCGCACACGTGTGCGTCTCTGTGTGTGTTTACATGTCTTTGTGGGGACCAAAAATTGGAATCTCACTATACCTGTGGGGACCAACAGCCCTTACGGGGACAAAATGCCCGTCCCCACGAGTTTGAAGGCATATTCGAGGCTCAAAGTGTGGTTTTAGTGTGAAGGTTACAGTGAGGTTATGGTTAGGTTTGGGCATTCATTTTTGATGGTTAGGGTAAGCGACTAGAGAAAGCATTATGCCAATTAGATGTCCCCACAAAGATATGAAAACACGACTGTGTGTGTGGGTGTGTGTGTGTGGGTGTGTGTGGGTGGTGGTTTTATGAAATCACAAACCTCTGAGGTAATTTTCTGACAAATTGCAGAATTCAAAATTACAAGCTGAACTATTATATTAATTTTTATATGTATATTTTTAGTGGAAATATCGTGTATCTGGCGTCCAGCTCACAGCAGTCAAAGTCGTCCTTCATTTCAACTCACCATCTCGATCTTAACGCTGTGTCAAGATTTGCCAACTTTAACACCCACTTAGCAACTTTTGTGAAAAAAGCACGAAGCTCGTGAAGTCTTATTGTTGCTCAGAGTGAGGTACACTAACCAGAGTACTGTTCGGCGAGCAACACCGCTCTTGAGTTTTTAAATACGTGATAGACGTTATGTTGCTTCTCAGCGTGATTTTTGCGAGGCATTAAAAATTCGGCCATTTTCAGAGCGTGCGGCGGCACCTCCTTTGTCACAGAGTCACAGTTTTCATTTTCTTCTGCTGGTCAGGTTTCATTTTAAACTCATTAAGAGAATTGCATCTTCCATCTCACGCCACTTTTCAATCCCCGTTTTCATATAAAAGCTAGATTTTTTTTCATTATTAGTAGAGATGTACGTTTTCAGATCCTGCAGCACTCATCCAGTCGCTCAGCACAAGCACAGCAGAGCGCAGAAAGCCTGCAGGACTGTTGCTTTTTGTCCCAATCCTTCTTTCTTTTACATCCCACTATTTGTTTCTAAATGTAGTGCTGAAGTCTTTGTAGCCTAGCAACAGCCAATAGTGGACGCACACTGTGCTCACAAAAAGATGCGAGCACGCACGCACACATGCTCACACACATAAAGTGAGTGTATTGTGCACTATATAGAGTGGGCCAGCAGAGTGGGGGTTTTTTGTTGTTGTTTTTTTTATTTGCCTTTTTGTTGCTTTCTGTTCTGTGCGTGCTCCTCGATTAGTCATCTGTGCTATTCTCCGTTTTATTTCACCAATTACGAACATACGAAATGGATAATGTTCCCTTTCATGCACGGTTCACGGTGACTTTTTGGCTGACCTGCTTTTATTTGTTGAAGCTGTACTGGTTGATCCATGTGCACTGTTTGAAAGATGACTGTTTATGCTAACAGCAATGCAGATGCATGACTAGAGTCTCTTACATGAATTCATTTCATCAACAATTTGCAGGAATTTTCCGAACCTTTATTTATCTCTTATTGGTCGTTTCCACTTCCAGTAAATATAACACTCTTTCACTAACGGTCTTTCTGGTATCATTTTTACGTGAGTTAACGTTCGAATTCATTCCTGAGAGAATAAATGAATGAGTTGTGGCTGCCTTGAGAGAGCGTGCCGCAGTCCCCATACATCAGCTCCCAGTGGCTGCTCGGCGTGCAGCCAGGGAAGCAGATAAAGAGGCCTCTCTGTGGTGGCTGCTCATGCTGGCTCTCTCTCACTAAACCCAGGTACTCCAAGATGTATGACCCTGCCAACTGGCTGGAGATTGACCCGGTTAACGGACAGATTTCCACCATCGCCATTCTCGACCGAGAGTCTCCATATATCAAGAACGACCACTACAACGTTACCTTCATGGCTTCTGATAACGGTGAGACATACTGGCTGCGTTGCTGTCCGGCAGTAACCCCATCCCCCCCACATACAGAGGTGGATTGTGTTCACTATGCCTCAGTGCTCTTTCATTAACTGCACTAGTGCAGCCTTCACTGTGGAGTCAGTGTCATAGTGCAGCTCCTGCAGGCTGCAGGAAACACTACATGGAAGCAGCAGCTAGTGAAACCATAAACTGATATTTGATATTTAATTTAGTAATTAAGTAACAAAACTAATGACACGCACTGCTTAGCACAGCAAGGTTGTTTGGCATCAGTATAACATCGTATAATATATTATATTTGTGTTTTGTTGAATTGTGCTTCATGGTAAAATAAATAACTGCTGGAGAATTGCATTTTAAACTGTTTAATTAGGTAAACGTTACGGTGGTTAAACCACTAAAGTACTCCCGAGTACTATATGGGTCTGAGTTTAAAAAGTTTTATTGTCTTCCTAAAACCCTGTCTGAACAGGTCATGAACTAACTTGTCAGTATGTGCAGTTTACTTGCTAAATGACAAAAAAGGCTTCTGTCTTCCTTATCTCGGTAACTGCAGTTAGTAGCACAAGTTTGTCTCTCTGTGAAAAAACAAAAAAAACCCTGTGTTCCCACTACTGAGTATGTAGGAAGTGCACTTTATGTTCTTGGATGGTGTACTCAAAGCAGTCAAAAAAATTCATGATGGCGATGCCAGTGCTAGCACCCACTTTTTAACCAAAATTGGTTGCTGCATCAAAAACTTCATGACTGCTTTGCTCTCGCAGATTTGGCCCGGTTTCCCGTAGTTTGCATCTAGTTTGCATGGAAGTTTGCATGTTTGTCTGCAAACATTCACTAACTGCTGGCCAGTCATGGAAAAAGTGCAACACAAAAACCAAAAATGAAAAACGTTCAAGTTCAGAGTCAAAATTGTGCAGATATGGTTCAAGAGGGGGCAGCTTTTATTTTAAAAGGAAAGCTGTTTTTGTTCACATGTTTCAGTTTCACTTCCTCTCAGAGAATAGCTGGCGAGCGTTTGTGAACAAATCAGAATGTTCCATGCAAACAAGGTGCAACCGCCGCAGTCTGCTAGCGACCAGAGGAATTAGAGGAGGTTTTTGCCAATGGGTCAGGGAATACGCATTTTTCCCTCATCGCCGGTGGTTCCCAGTTGGGGGAAGACCTCAGTAGGCTGCATGGGTACGTCACACTGGCAGGGATACCCGCTAATTAGTAGTAAATAGCTGAAGCTGTTTCTTCACGTGAACTGTGGAAAACAGCATTGTCTAAAGTCGTCGTGTCTCTCATGCACACGGCAGTGGAGTCACTGGACTACTACCAACTACTGCTACATAAATGAATGCAACTGGGCATCAGCAGATTTAACTAGAGAGCCAACATGTTAAAGAGCATTTAATATCGCAGTCCGTTAAGTGACTCCATCGAGCAGACATCTCGCTGCACCCATCCGTCATGAACCTAATGAATAACTTCAAGAATAAACTTTAATATAGTCAGGTGCATTATTTAATAGAAGAGCACAGTTTTTATGGAGGGAATTATGTGTAGAATTCAAAACCCGGCTATAAACAGGTTTATTTCTGCTGTAAAGTTGGCGATTTTAATACTGGGGACCGATTCACTTTTAAAGCCACTTGAGGGACAGCGTGTTTTGGCACTTCTTGCTTTCTGAAGTAATATTGTATTTGATTCATCATAGTTATTACTATTGTTTTTAAAACGTTAGGCCAGCAGGATGCCAAGTCAAATGAGAAAAAGAGCATGTGAAACCGCTTCACCGTGCTGCGTGTTTTACAAAGGCCTTCTGAAAAGAAGAATACGTTTGGCCTTGTCTCGCGGTGGAGACGTATCTTCCCCTGTGAGCAACAGATTGTTCCATCTTTATTCAATTATGCTTCACCTCTTGTAGGACTACATAGACGGTCTTTTGGAGACAGTACTCTCATTGATTACTAATGGAGATGTTTTCCTGCCTATTTAGTGCACAATTTCCAAAGTCTCCCTTTTGTTTCTGATCACAATTGTTCTTTATAGCCATAGAAAAGAGGATTCTCTGTTCAAAGTGGAAAATTGTTGAAGGGGAATGTCAGCAGCTCAATCCATGCCGTCTACCATAGACCCCTCCGCACAGAGAACCCGCTGTGCTTCGAGCTTCCTGCTAACTGACTGTCTT
>VVHJ01053133.1:18577-42315 GCA_015107715.1 Tylochromis polylepis
ACATGTACACACTTAAAACGCACACTAACACTTATTTCCATACCTCTATCCACAGTCTATCAGGGAAGTGACAGGCTATGTGTTGGTGGCTCTGAACCAGTTTGACTACCTGCCATTAGAGAACTTGAGAATCATTCGAGGAACCAAGCTATACGAGGACCGCTACTCCCTTGCAATCTTCCTCAATTACAGACGTGATGGAAACTTTGGCCTGCGCCAGTTGGGTCTAAAAAATCTCACAGGCAAGTGAAATCATTTTTTGGTTGCTCACATCTTTTTATGTTAAAGGACACACAATGAATAAAAATAACAATCCAGCTCCAAATCATCTGTAATATTAGTTTTTACAATTCAGAGTGGAGCTAAAAGAATCACATTACATCAGTTGTGTGCATTAAGAAAAAATTATAACAAAAGGTGATGGAAATAGAGGAATATTTTAATTTTATGTTGTTTTTAGGCCTCCGTGCAAGCCATAGATGGGGCAAGAGGCAAGTTTTCTGCATCCATTTGTCTGTCCCTTTCTTGTGAATGTAATATGGGTCATTCCATGAAAAAAAAAACAGTGAGTGTCTGCAAAATGATCCCCTCAAAATCATAACTTCTTCAGTACAAGAACTATACACACAAAGCACATGAAAGACACATTTAACCTTTGTTAAAAACTGCAAACAAATTAAGTTTATAACCATTGCAAGTGTCACAGTCTAAAGCCAAAATCCCATTTATGTTCAGCATGACTTTGCTATCACCAAATTTGAGCATTTATATCATGGATACATCAGAGCTTCAATAGCAAAACTCCATCATTAATATCTTAGTCATGGAGTATCAAGCACTGGAAGTCTGGATGTTTTCTGATAATTCACTGGAGAAAACTTCAAAAAGTACTTTTTGGGTGAACTTTAAAGGGTTCTATCACCGTGTGGCATATTTAGCTGATCAAAACAAGCTATAGAATATGAAAGGTTTCCTTTTTGCCTATATTTTGATATCAGGCTCATCTTCTAGTTGTCATTCCTTAAAATATTCCTTAAAATATATATTTTTTTCTACTTCTGGAACTTAAGAAATTAAAACTGCCTGAAAAAAAATCACAACTTTAACAATGTCAAATTTTAAACTATCACCATGTAATTCAAAGGTCTGTGACCCTGAAAATATTCAATATTCAACTAGGACTCATGGAAGTCGTGATTGGAGTTTAGTCAAATAAGATTAAAAAACTCAAACATACAGCCATACATTACACTGTATGTATACTTGCACTGATAGCTCACATTGCACAATCAAACAATTTAAGTGTGCTGCAAGTGGGTTGCTGGCTTCTGTCACCTGGCATGTCTTTTTTTCTTTATCCTGACTGGTGCTGTTATCACAGTTCACCTTTTTCAAGGGATATTATACCATCTGACAAAGTTGTGAAAATATATGTAATTTATCATTTCCAGCCATTGCTCAGACAATACGTATTCTTGTATGAGTTGCAACCTGAAATCTATTTGAGAAAATTGTGTCATAGTGATTGCTGATAAATAGAAGGAAAAGATTGTGTGGGCGGCTCTGCCTTTTTATGAAAAATGATCCAGTGCTAGAAGGTTATCTTCTGCAGACTGACCCTGAGGTCAGCACAAAATGAACCTCTAGACTAGCAAATATGCACAGCTTTTCCACTACAGAGTAGCACACGTTTCTCACGGTGCATTCAAAATAGGATCAAAGCTGCCATTTACTCATCTTGAAACTAAATCCAACATCAGAAATGATCAAAGTGGGAGAAGATATGGAGCAAATTGATACTTTGTGGTGGCTGAATAAGAGTAAATAAGGCTTTGTATGACCCTTGACAACTCTGATAATGTTCAAGATGGAGAAATAGATACATTAAGTGATCAATGCATCAGCATATCTCTATGCTCGTGTGTTGATCACAGTAAAAATTTCCTCTGCCACACAAGTTATCGCTTGTTCTACAGCAGCTTTGCCATTAATAATGAATACCTGTATTGTTGCCTAAATTTAAAAACAACAATAACAAAACATAAATAAATAAAAACATAAACATTTAAGAAAATAAAATATCTTTTCTTAAATGCTTACTCAAACTGGGTCATGTTGGGGTGGCGTCTATTGCAGGTGACATTTGACAAACTAGTACGCATGTTTTTAGAAAAACCAATTTAATAGCATGTGCAAAAACTGGCACTTTTCTAAAATGTTTGGCCTGCTGTCATGAGAAACAGTCTTATATCTATAGGAAAGCATTAAGAGTGATATATGAATGATTAGTACCACAAAAAATGCATGCATGTTTTGATTGATGAGGGATGTTGTTTTTCCTTTCCTTAGTTAGGATGCTCTTAAATCAGATTTACAGCACACATAATTTACTAGAATTTACCAACTACCTATCTTAATAAAAAGCAATACAGACACAATATAAAGAATTCCAAGGGAAATACCAAGTCATAAGAAAAAGACAGTGACATGAGTTCGTTCTAAAAATGTAAAAGAAAAGAACAATATGACCTAGTGAAAGATTAGCATTCATTTCGTGACATTTATGAAGATGTGTAAGGATGGCACTGAGACTGTGCCTTCCTTACCTGTTCCAAATTCACTTTCTAAATAATTAATTGTTGTCTTCAGCTGTTCTTTCCTGGTTGTTCCCCAGAGTTGAGAGAAACAACACAGCCATCAGTCTGCATGTGCAGCTTCAGTATGTGCTGGGGTGTTAACGTTCTGTCTTCTATTCTTTCTCACACGTGGTGCCATACTTAGGGAATTACATTTGTCCAGCTTAGCATTTTGCTGTGCCCTTCCTTTTCCATTGTGGTGCCAAGTTGAAGTCAGTGCGTAGGGAGGCCAGGGCTGTTGTCTGTGAGAAGCTGCTGTTTGATGTGCCATCCGTGGCCTAAAGCCATGAAGTAGAGGGGGAAGTTGTGCACAACAGCCAGGGTCAGAATCAGCTCTACTTCATAACTCTGAGTGCTTGTGTTTCACCCTTGTACATTTTCTTCTGCTCACTTTCTTGGTGACAAAAGCATGTTTGTCTTATTAAAATGCAATCATTTAACGATTAAAGGTTTGGTTGGTGTTGAAGTATATTATATAGAGGTCTGAAATGGTTCTCATGAGTGCTTCTAGAAGAACAATTAATATACCCCACATGGCCCTAATCATCACTGAGTCAGTGTGGGATTACATCAAGAGAGAGAAGACATTGAGGCAACCTAAATCACAATTAGTTTGATAGTGTTACTTTTAAAAGGACCTATCCGCTTGTGTCTTGAACTTTTCACATGTACATACATGTCACGTTTGGGTAGATAGGGCTGTTCATGATCATGTCTATGACTGTGGACCCTCCAAAGCCTTTATACAAACTTGTCACTTCAGAACAAGAAACTTGTCTTGAAGGGTCTATCATATCACTGGTTTTTCTGCAGATGGACCTGACAGTTAAACAAGCTCTTGCTGTGGGGAGAGACAAGTCACTTGTGTCCCAGTTTGTTCTGTTGCAGTTGTCATCATTCTGCTGTGCGCAGCGGAGAAAGGAAATAAGCTAAAACTATCAGGATAAACCCACTCCTGTACATCAAGCTGCAGAGATCAAACTCTTCCCTTCCTTCAGCTGCTGTAGTGAGTCCAAAGCAGTCTCATTCATTACGAGGCCTTTGATGTGGCTGTCATATTAGCCCATCGTTCTTCTTGCAGTAGCTCCCAGGGGAAGTGTAAAATGATCAATAAAATTCATAAGCAACATATATAAGAGGATAAAACATATTAAATACATAAGGGGCTAATCGAAAGAAGGCACAGTGAAAGACCCCTTCGGTGCTGAAACCCACACGCAGTTCTACTTGGTTTGAAATTGCCTTGGGATGAAATCAATTTGTCGCTAGTATATTGTAGCATTGCACTTATTGATTTTTCTGGTGCACTCTCCGCGAGCTGTGAATGGACTCTCTGGATTTGAGGGGACTGGAGGATGGGGTGGAGGATGTGTCTGGCTGAGCAGGGATAGGACTCCCTCTGATGCACCTTTCAATCAAGCTTAGCTAAGTTATCCTCATGAATATGAAATATAAGGCACAGTCAAGCTGGGGAAAGTTAAGGATAGTGTGTGTTCACAGGGGTGTATAGAATAAGAAATATAGGCACTAAGTGCAGAAAGTTTAGTTGTGTTGTTTGACATTTCTTCCCCTGGAACAAAAAACTGTCCTGAAGAGAAAAGGCTGGTCGTTATAAGACCATCCATTTTTAGGCATTTTGGATGTGCAAGTGAGCTCTCTGATAGCAACAAGGAAAAGCTTTAAATAAGGAATTCTTTTTACTTCTCCCTATGTCCAAGATTGAAAAAAGGTTAAATACAGCTGGCTTCTGACATTTTCAAAGTTCCCTATCCATATTTTGATGCATAATGACCTGCACTGTCCTCCTCCTTGCTACGGCAAACATTTTCACCACTTCTGTCTGGATTCACATGAACCCTGGGCAGCCTCTGTGCTTTCACATGGTAATTACAGCCTGCTTCCCTGGCAAAATAATAACAGCCTCAATAAGGAGCACAACACAGATGAGCTTTCTGATTTTGCCACCCCCCTTCCCTTTTCCTCATTTTATTTTTTTTCAGATTTGTTTTGTGTTGTTGATTCATTTTTCCAACCACCCTACGCCTGCACTGCGTCTGTCCAAAATGAAGCATCCAATCTGAGGCCCCATCTGCTGAATGATCCTCTCTCATCGCATGCATGTACACAAGCCTGTGTTTTACGCCAAGGCGTTAACCACTCCTTCATGGCCCATCTGCTCTCTCTTTGTCTATCCCATTTTTTGTCTTTCTTCCATCTCTTTATCCCTGTCTTTGGCTCTCTGTTGGTCATCATATTTTAGTTGGCTGTCTTGATTTGTCACACTGATGCCTTTCTCACAAACACATACATGTTTGTACCAATCTGTACTGTATGCAAAAGCCTCTTGCGCACTTGAGTCTGACTCTGTTCTCCGAAGGCTACTGCAGTTGTTCAGTGGGGAAATCTCCACGAACATACAATATGCTCAGCGTGTCCTTCTTAGTGTTGTGTGACAGTGATACACAGGGGAAGCAGGGAAAGGATGGAATGGGGCACGTTGATGGGAATGATTTGAGTTAATGTGCTTCCCCCAGACAAGGAACTGGTAAATAGGGGGCATAAAATTGGTGCCGTTTTCTGATCCCTAAGATTTTCGTTCGCCATCTAACTACTAGGAGACGACGGAGAATTTCTGCCACGGGAGGCAGAGAAGATTGGTCCAGTGCACATCACAAGAATTCAGCCAAGCCTCTTGCCTGGGAGCCCACAGACCTCAGGTCTCCTTCAATTGTGTGTCTAATTGATTACTTCCCATGCAATTACTCCTGTGTCACACTCAATATTTCACCACTGCAGGAAGGGGGCAAGATGGGGCGTCTTCTTGAAGGACGACATTCATATTGTCACATTTGTGAGCCTCTAATGTGGATTGTGAGGAAGCACATGTTAAACTTAAGCCCAAAACAAGCCATCAGTAGTAACTGATGTTAAGTGATTGCAGTGTAATGTGACAGAGAGAGTGAGAAATTATTGAAGCAATTTATTTTTATGCCACACGTCAGGAAAGCTGAATTCCACAAAACGTTTATTTTTGTGTTTCTTTTCCTTTTTATGTCTTCATTTAATATAAAGGCTTTTCCAAATTTTTACTTTAAAAAAAATTTAAAAATATTTTTTGTCATTTATAATTTCTCACTTTTTACAGTTTGGAGTCCTTTAATTAAATAACTTCGTATTATACTTACTTTCCTTTAAATTAACTTATTTCAGCATTAAAATTTTACTTTGAGAAATCACCAGATTATGTTTTTCCAGGGCCATCTGGATCTGTCACTCACAGCATGGTCGAAGGGGTGCATGGATAGCTTTCTTTTTTATGCTTTTGTTATTTGTTCTGTTTTTCACTCTTTAATAATGTGATGCCTGAGATTTCATAAGCAGAAAATAACTGCTTTATGAAATATTAATGGACAACAATAGCAAAACCTGCCATGAGAAAGGAAAGATAATAATACAAAATGGAGCTTCTCCAATTAAAAATGTGGATGTCTCTCTCTGTTTGTGCTGCATTTGGCAAAGAACTGAAATAATGGACTGTGTCTTCTAAAAGTTTTAACAGAGTTCACGCTCCCTTAAATATGTTAAGACTGCAAAGTTTAACTCAAACACCAGTGACCATTATTACCCCACCTTAAGTTTATTGCATTTTACTTCCACTTAATCTTTAAAGCCCTAAATTGTTCTCTTACCTGCCTGCAAAGAATATAGAAATGTAAGAATATTTTGTACAAAAAGCCTTTACAAACCATGAATACAATGAAGAGGAAAATGAGCGTAATAATAAAAAATATATTCAGTAATGTACAAAAGTCTTTATGTTTTTCTTTATATTTTGCTAGGAAACTGGGAAGTAGTTGGAGTGATTTATTGAAACATATGCAAAGATATATGGAAATGCAATATACAAGGCAAAACCAGTGTTTGTGTATTACTAATAAACTTGAAGGTGAATATTTCACTAGTCAACTTCAAAAATTACTTCCTCTAAACTATCAACAGCTCTATTAAACCCCAAATGCTACAAAACTGTTTATTAATGCTTCAGTCTTATGTATGATCAGTCTATCTCTTTTTATGGGCTATGTACCAAAGGCCTCTAAGGTGGCAGTAATTAAACCATTTCTTAAAAAGCTGTCACTTGACCCCGCTATCTTGGGTAATTATAGCCCAGTCTCCAACCTTTTTTTTAATTTCAAAATTTAAAAAATTAACAGCTAATTAATCATATTCAGATGAATGGTTTATTTGAAGAGTTTCAGTCCGGATTTAGAATTCATCACAATACAGAAACAGTACTAGTGAAGGTAACGATGGTCTCCGACAGTGGACTCATCTCCACAATACTTTAGTAAAGAGATTAAAACACACGCGTGTAAAAAAGGTACTGGGCTGCAGTGGTTTGAATCATATCTGTCTAATAGACTTCAATTTGTTCATGTAAATGTGGAGTTCTGTTCACACAACGGGGTTAATTATGGAGTTCCACAGGATCTGTGCTGGGATAAATTCTTTTTGCATTTCACATGGTTCCCTTAGGCAGCATCATATGAAGGCATAGTATATATTTTCATTCCTATGCAGATGATACCCAGCTTTATCAATCCATGGAGCCAAATGACAAAAACCATTAGTTAAACTACAGGAATGTCTTAAAGACATAAAGACCTGGATGACCTCTAATTTCCTGCTTCTAACTCCAGAGAAAACTGAGGGTATTGTATTTGGCCCAAAAAATCTTAGAAACATGGTATCTAACCTTACGATATAAAGTGCTTTGAGGTGACCGTTGTTGTGATTTGGCACTATATAAAAAGAATTGAATTGAATTGAATATTTAATATGACCACATTCATTTTTCACACCACACTGGAACTGCTAAGAACTGCTGCCACTCATTTTCAGTCCAGTTCTTGTGTAATTTGTTTCCCTTCTTTAAGAATGGCTCCTTGACAACCACCTGTCAAGGGAGACAACTTTTCGATGAGGCTTTGGTGAATAGTAGACGGAGCAATTGACAGAGTCAGGATCTCTTAGGTCCTGTTTTAGTTTTTTGCTGGACTTTTTCCTGTTTCATAATGACATGACCTTCAGTTGCTGTTCATCTGCTGTAGATATTTTTTTTAGGCCTGCCACTTCTTTTGTCCTCCATTTGTCCAGTTTCTTCTTTTTTTAAGGAAACACTCCAGACAATGCAGTGATGTTGTAGCAAAAATATTTTATACCTGTAAAACTGTTTTTGTTTGTTTTGCCATTTTCATAGATCCAACTAAAGAAACGGGGGAAAATGATTTGTGACAGGTCAGGCTATTTACAAAGTGCCTAAAGATGTAAAACAAAATTTAATTTGTTTAAAACCAGAGGTAAAACTCGACATACTCCAGCACCAGAGTGCCTATGCCTATGACTCTTGTATCAAAAAGAGAATCAGCCCGGCTCTTATTTTGTCCTCCACTTGTTCTGCTTTCTCTTTAAATATGCTGTTTAAAGTTTGTTGTTTGCTAATCTCTGTTCTGTTCACTAGTTCATGCCTTGATTTAGGGAATGTTTTTATGCTTGAATGATTTATAGGTTAGTGTTAAGTGGCTTAACAACCAAAGCAAAACAAACAAACAAACAAACAAAAACCCTGAAAATGGAGACTGGAGAACTATTGCTCAAGACCACTTAAAAAATTATAGGAAAGTCTGGCTCCTTGGAAGCAAAAGCTAGAGAAATTAGGAGTGGCTCAAGACATTAGCATAGTACTGCACATTTAGACAACATCTGTAAAAGTGGAGGGCATATTAGTAATTGCTTCTTGTGTATGCTATTAAAGCAGTCTGAAATCAATTAACCTCCCTAACTGAGATTGTTTTGGTCAGCAACTCCTTTTAAAGTGTTTTGATGCAGACACATAGAACTGATAATTCTGTCTATTCTAACAGCAGTTTATGTCATTCTTTATTCAGTTGCTTGTTTTATTTCATGCAAGAATGCTAACGTGTGAACGCGTCACACTAGTCCCTACACTTGTATTTTGTGTCTCTTTCCATTAAACAGTTTACATTTCCTATGATTACACTGCAGACCAGTCTCTCCTCACTGGATAGGAATATATTCCAGCACATGACCTGACTTCAGCTTCCCCTTTAGCAGATAATATTGCAATATTATCTGATAATATCACAATATTATCATACCTACATACCACTCATTACCAGTATGCCTTCCTAAAGGAACCTCTATGGCCTCCTCTAAGAGAGAGTTGACTTTCACCTCATTAAAAGTTAAAGTAGGCGTGGAAAGAATTTTAATGCCAATTAATAATCAAGACACAGTCTTCTTCCCTTTTTCTCAAACATTTCCATTCCCCCAGGCAGTGGCTTAGATCAGACGTAGATCTGCCACGATGTAGATGTAAAATTGGGTAAGAGACCAACAGGACATTCTTCTCTTACTTGAAATTGAGTTTGAATTTTTCCCTCTTGTTCCAACAGGAAACACAGAAGAGCACAAGCGTGTATGTCTCCTTGAGTATGTGTGCTGGGGATTCATTTGCTCTGTAGATTATGTAAATTACCATGTGTTTCCGTGCCACTCGGACTTTGCAGTACTTACACCCAGACACTGCTACTGTAGAGTAACTATGCATGTAAAAATAATCTATTTACACATATATGTGCAATTTACTCCTGCAGAGTAAATACTATTAAAAAAATAAAATAAAAAAAACAAGAAAGACAAACATGTTCCTTTTATAGAAGATATTGAAATGGGTAATTTTCAACTGAAGCAAATGGCCTGTGTTGCAGTTGGTTTAACTGAAATAGTCTTGCTTTCCTAAGTACAATAGTATACCTCCAAAGGTCAAATAAGTAAATTATTTCACTAGAGAAGCATATAAAAACACGTAATGTTCATTAAGTGTGTTCATTCAAAATTCAGACATAAAGTAAATATACGGGTGGATACATATAAATCAATGAAGAGCTTCATACTTTTAAAGACTTAAACATTTCAGTTTATACTGTATCTACTTCACTGTATTTCATTCTTGTTGTTTTGAAAATTCAAAACAATCACATGGTGCTCATCATGCTCAGTTTCTGTCAGTGACTGGCTGTCATTATGGCTTTACTATGTCAGTGCATGGCTGTGCAAACTTGACACACAGTTTTTACTTTGATTCCAAAGGCCAGACTGAGTTTCAGACAGGCCTTTGATGTCAGAGGCGCTCAGTGCTCATCTCAGAAGAGGAACAAAATGAGTGAGAAAGCAAATAAAATAGGAGCTGACTGGCAGCTCCATGGGTTTCCAAAGTAACTGAGGAAAATGTCACTTTTTATCAACTTAGTTACAAGGTCTAAATGGACACCTATGGACTGATGATGAAATGTTTTTACTCTTAAAGACATGAGATAATATTCATCGAAAGTGTTTGTTTATTTTTGTAACCACTGACAGTTTAAACTTTTTTTTTCATTAAGTTTTACGTTCACATTTTTAAAAAAACAGCCTAACCTATATTAGACTTTAAGCCTTTGATGGCTTAAAGTCATAAACCTTGAGTCTTTCAGAATATCCTACATGCTGACAACATATAAAGTACATATTTAAACAGCTGGATAAAAGGTGTGAAATTGTTATTAAGAAGTACTTACTGTGAGTTTAACTCTTCTCAAAACCAGATTTAATATCCTTACACTAGTGCCAGCACACACATAAACACACATATTACCCTCGGACCTGACAACTTCGCCCCTTTCTCCCCTGGCCGTTTAATAATTAATATGGTTATTTTTGTCTCTAAGGCCAAAGCCTTGGGTAAGTGGAACAGCTATTGATGGGGGCAGTGGTGGGTAATGGGACATGAAAAAGACTTTTTCGTTCATCTCACTTTTCCACACAGATATGATGGGTGTTAATACATGCATCACCAGCCATGGCTTCACTAAATATTTAAATTTTAATTGTTTCTCTCTGTGGTACATGCTTTTTTTTTTCCCACCAATGGTATTTTTTTGTTAACGCTCTGGATCAGTCTTCACAATCTGCCAGATTGTCCTATTCATATTAAGTAGGACCTATTCTATTTGCCAGTACAAAGAGGTCACTTTGGCCAGGATTGTGCACATGGCAAGATTCAACACAATCGTGCTCTTCGAATATGATAGCTGGCATCAGACATAAAACAGTAGGATATCGAAGTGGTTATTGAAATATGTTAAGTGCCTCACTATCTTGAGACTTTAGAGACAAAGGCACTCAAAGGTTAATTTGTGCAAGAGGGTACGCATTAAAAGTAATCAATGTAAGCTTCATCACTGACTGGGTCGGTGCATCTCAGTCATCCGTGATCTTAGTTTTTATTGGTTCTTTGTCTTTATTGGACTTGTTCTATATTCTATCACTTGTTACTTTCAATTCCAAACAATAAAGTGGTAAAACTGGAAAATCGCATACTATATCATGCAATTAGACAATATGAATGCAGAATGCAGTACATGTCCCTCATATTTAAAAGAAACTAGACATACATTATTTAATAATTCTGTACCCTTGATGCTGCTGCTCAAAAAGTTTAAAATCTATATTTGAACCCATTTCTGAAAAAGTTGAGACGCTGCATCCCAAACAAACAAAAAGATCTGTTTATTTTGAATTTAATGGCACCAACATGTCTCAATAAAGTTGGGACAGGGGCAACAAAAGGCCGGAAAAATTAGGTGGTACTAAAAAGAAACAGCTTGAGGGACATTTTGCAACTAATTATATCAATTGGGAAAAGGTCAGGACATACTATAACTGGGTAAAAACGAGCATCTTAGGTAGAGTTTCTCAAACGTAAAGATGGGCAGACGTTTGGTAATCTGCAAAAAACTGTGTCTACAAACAATCTGACATATTATCAGTGGTTACTTAAAAACCCTGCATTTCAGATGATATCAAGGTGTATCAGTGCCTATGGAATTGAGAGGTATATACCGGTTTTAATGCAACATGTGTTCTCATCCAAACAAGAGAATTGAAGTCATCTATTTCAACAGCACAGTAGAAAAGTCCAGATGCTGAACTGCCCTGCCTGCAGTCCAGACTTTTCACCAGCTGAAAAAAACTGGCACGTCATAAAATAAAAATATAACAAAGAAGAAGCTTGAATAGTAGGTTCAGCAATCTAGGCTGTTTTTAAAAGAAGGGATGCTACACAACGGTAAACATGGCCCTATCCCAACCTTTTTGAGACATGGCCATGAAATTTAACATTAGGTACTATTTTTCATGAGGTAGTAAAATCTCTCAGTGTAAACATAAAAAAATGTGTTTATCAGATTTGAATCATTGCATTCTGTTTTTATTTAGAGTTTACACTTTATCCCAACTTCTTTGGAATTGGGTTTGGATATTTACAGTGCGTGGGGTTTTGAAACATGGCCTTGTAATTTAGAACTTCTGTAGTGTGACTTTTAATGGGACAATATCTGTTTGTCCCTTCTGTATGCATTCTGAGACAGAGACTATGCTCAAAAAAGAACTAGTTAAGCCAGCAACCAAGGCAAAGCAGAAATCTTTTTAGTTGTTCCAAAGGATCACATTCAAAAACTGAATGACGACTTAACTATTACAGAGAGGAGGAAAGCATGATAATTATTAAATATGGGGATGATGGCACATATTTTCAGATAATGAAGGCAGTCTTGGTGTGTATACAACATGGTTGTGTACACACTAAGTGCCAAAAATAGCTGTGTAGTGAGAAGAGCGCTTGATAGAGAAGTTCAAACCCTGCTTTCTTTCTCACTTCAGTATGCTTGGCTAGTGACTGTGTTAAGTGGGTGTGAATATTGTATGTTTTGGAAAGTTATACGAAATCTTACTCGTTCAAAACTAACTCACCTTTGCTGAATTTGCCAGTTCTTCTCATGAATCTTTTGGTTTCTTTTAAGACTAATAGCAAGACTTTTTTTTTTTTTTTACCTGTTTGTCAGATCAGGGCTGACTAACTGAACCTTTCTAACCAAAAAGATAAAAAAGAATATATTAAGTCAATACATTTTGATTATGTACAATGTGTGCTTTAAAATTGTTTAATCCTTTTGCTATAAATCTAGTGAAGAGTCTTGCTGTTCAGAAAATGCTCACTATGTATTTGAGGTGTATAAACAAAGAAGCAGCCATGGTCTGCAGTGTGTTACTCACTATCTCTCATTTGACTTGAAAAAACAAGGTCTCAGTAACGTGTTGTTGCCTTAGCAAATCATGCACTGACTAAAGTCAGCTTCCTCTGTGTAAAACCAACATACTTGGTATGCTTGTGGTACATACCCCTTCTCTCTTCTCAGTCTCTCCATCTTTCCTTCTCTTTTTCTTTTCCCCTCTCAGACCCTGGTTTGTTTTGTCCATTCCAGAGCAGAGAGCGTGGCTCATTTTAATTCAGCTGGCAGGCTGATCACACATCAGCCTTGATAAGCTAAGTGGCCCTCAGCAGCAGCAATTGAAGGTCCTTTTACTCTTTTTTAATCACTTGCTTGTATATTCCCTTGATAATCTTTTCAGCCTTTATTTATTTATTTACTTTCTATATTTTTTTTTTTTTTTTTTTTTTTTTTTTTTTTTTTTTTTTTTTTTTTTTTTATATACATTCAACTAAAGAAATGGGAAGAGATGATGTGTTTCGTGACAGGCTGGTAGTAACAAAGTGCCTAAAAATACAATTTTAAAACTGGTTCTTTGGTAAGTTGTCTTTTATGTATAGACACAAAACTGGTTCATCCTTTGAGTTAGGAGGCTTTTTTTGTTGTTGTTCTGGAATGATTCATAGGTCAGTGTTGAGTGGCTTAACAAAAAAGAGAACTTGCTTCTGAAAATGGTCAGGTACATATATATGTGCACAGATGTACATTATAGGTCTACTCTAATTTTACATGTATTAAAGCCAGCTTGCCACTCTTCTGTGCATTTCAATTTTATATTGAAATTGGCACAAAGAGAGCATGGATTAAAAATGAATTAACATTTATATTAAATGTCCTCCTTCTTTGCTCTCTGACAGGCTGCTACACGTCCGAAGCTCCCACCCACCAGACTGGCCGTGCATCACTTTGACGCCACCTACAGCGCCCAGCTGGGGCAGCTGTGGCCTTCAGTGCGACTCGCCATGCTGTCAGAGAGAAAATATGGAGCCCTGCTCAATAATTTCTCCCATAATGCTGTTCTGGTAGAGCTTAAAGCTCAGGGATGCCTCGACTTCATCAGTGAAAGAGAAACAGAGGGTAAGTGTGCCAGCCTTCACAGCCACAGTTGTGCTTATTGCTTATTAGTAATGCAGGAAATGCTGTGATGTGGCAATCTCTGATGCTCTGAAGAGTTCAGAAAATTTTATGAAGCTAGCACCTGGAGTGTGAATGATTTGATTTAAATTCATTCAACAGACTATTTACTAAAACGTTTCACTGGGAAAAGTCAATATCTTAGTAATTAACACCATTAAAAAGTCACTTATATCATCTAGTGACTGGCATATAATTTGCAGTTCCTTCTCGCTTGGTGCAAAAGTCTGAGGAACTTAGTGACGTTTCCATGAAGAGCTCTGACGTTGATGGTGAGCAGCTATCTCTAAGCCCAAACATCAAGTGTTTAGTGTTTCCGAGAGGCGACGTGACACGATTCAAGCCTGCGAGGTGAGCAATATTTGCCGTGCTGCTACTAACAACAGCGTCTTCTACCAGTGTGCAGTCTGATCCTCGGTTCTCTTTTCTCCTGTTCAGGCCAGACGTGAACGGTCTGTTGGGTTACTACCTGATGGACGCGGCATCTCTGCTGCCCTGTCTCGCACTGGATGTTCAAGAAGGTCACAGCGTGCTTGACCTCTGTGCTGCTCCAGGAGGCAAGACCCTGGCTTTGCTTCAGACCCAGGCCGTCAGTAAGTGAAACTACTTTTACCCTTTTTCAGTTTTTTTTTGTTTTTGTTTTTTGCATCGCCGGGCCAAAAATTTTTATCACCTGTTCTCTGCTTGCTGCTCTGCTGTTAACCGTCCACCTGTTTGTGTTTGTGTCGAAGAGTTTTTGTGCATAAACGACAGCTCAGTGTCTCGAACACTGCGACTGAGAAAGGTCCTCCACAGCTATGTTCCTAAGCAGTTTTTGACAAATGAGAAACTGCGCATCACCTCCTTCGATGGCACCAAATGGGGGGAAATTGAAAGCAACACTTTTGACAGAGTAAGCCAGTGCCACATTGTCACAGTCATCCTTTTCACATGATTTGCTCTTTGTCATTATGTTTTTATTCAAAAACTCAGTTTTGTTCAGCTTTTCCTTTTTTTTCCCCTCTGAGTTCAGGTCCTTGTTGACGTTCCCTGCACCACAGACAGACACTCACTCATGGAGGACGACAACAACATATTCAGTAAGAGTCGGACTGGAGAGAGACGCAGGCTGCCGCAGTTACAGCTGGAGCTGCTGCTGTAAGTTTGGTGGAAATGTGAACAAAATGGGCTTGGAGGCTGTCAAAGCTTGTGTGGTTTTTTAAAAACATGCACACAGTTAAGCAAAATAACAGCTGGTAGTGAGAACTTTTATTTATATGTTATGTAAATCAAACCCTCTGTGTATCCTGCAGAGCGGGAATCCAGGCCGCTTGTCCTGGTGGGGAGATCCTTTACTCCACCTGCACGCTCTCACAGAACCAGAACCTCAGTGTGGTTGAACAGGCTATCTCCCAAGCTCGAGAGAAAGACGGCATCCATCTACAGGTTAGTGAGACACATTTTTTTTTATATTGATAAGAAACACATCAACGTGGTGGGAGATATAAAACGCACAGAAACTGAAATCAGACCTCGGATAACTGCCCGTTTTTCTTTTATTTCTTCATGTCTCGATCACATCCACATTCAGGTTGTGGATCTGAGGCCCCTGACGCGCATGTGCAGGAACACCTTCCACTTCGCTCCTGACCTCCACCTGGGCGAGATGGTCATCCCGCACCTAGCAGCTAACTTTGGACCCATTTACATGTGCAAGCTAAAGAGGCTTACGTAGGCCGTGGACTGTTGCACAAGTTTGCCTGAGACTCTCAAATACTGAGCGACTCTGCTGCCAGATTTAGAGTCTGCTGGACTTGCAAACTGGTTCTGGTGGATCAGTTTTGTAGATGGACCTGGGCTTTCATCATAGCTGTGTTCTGGAGCTTTTTGACGCCTTCTAAGTGAACCACAACCCTCAGAGATGTTTCTTCTTTTTCCTCTGTTTTTGTCCACTCTTTTGCCATTGACCTGAAAATCTGAAAGTGCACCATCTTCAATATGGAGGAGAATGTGGCTCATCTGGCACAGGGAGCAGGCTCACAGCAAACTGAATGGGCAATCAACTTTGACGGGGGAGGAGTTTGGTTCACTTTGCTGTTCCTTTTTTAAGATTATTTTTAAAGGTGCTTTCACTGATACACGCTGTCCCCAAAGGTTATAAACTAAAATGCTGAGCAGAACCTATTAAATTCACATTTTAAACTGTACTACAGAGTCAGTCTTATATGATTACTAAGCCTTAACACTGGGTCACCCTTACAGGCTACACAGCAAATGTAAAAATATCAGTTTTGGATTGTGGAGGTAAAGGAGACAAACGGGAGAGAGATTTTTCTCTGGGTGCAGAAGTGCGTCAGTGAATTCACCACACACTAGGACAGGTGACTCTGAGCGCACAATATCCCATCCTAATCGTAACCCCTTTTTTTTTTTCTTTCCAGTTTTCTAGTAGGGTCCTCGTGCTTTAAAACTAGCTGCACGAGCTGATGAATGACCTGGTGAATGAGACGTGAGGAGTACTTCCTAAAGTCTGACCTGCACTGGCCCGTCCCTTCAGTGTCCTCATCATTCATGCTGGTTATCATGATTGATGCCGAAGCACTAAACTATTGTTAAACCGAGCTCGCACTGCATTAACTTACTGACGATGTGGATGTTTAGGTTTTTTATCACCAAACCATTCAAATTAATGTAACTTAAAGTTACATTATCACTGGAATTCACCCGAGGGGGGGACAGTGCCCCTTGCGGACGGTCCCTTAACACCAACACTAGAGTGTTCTCTGCATAAATCTTTTCTCCTGTGACATATTAAAGAGATGTGACACACAGCCAGGATATGCATATGATCGTGTGAGAGGGAGTCAAATAGCCATTCAATAAGTTGTTAGTCAGTACTGTACATCTGTACGTTCTTATCACATTTCGAGTGTGATTAAAGGTTAATATTTAAGTTGTTCTCATCTGATAGTGATCATAAGTTACAGGCGAAAGCTACAAGAAAACAATGGACAGATGATTAGGATTACAATTAGGAAGGATATCTGATTTTGATTAAAGGTCCCCTTCACTCATATATAGCTATTCATGAGTTGCTGTGTAATTTTTGCCCTCTAGGTGTCAACAGTAGATCAAGAGCACAAGCGTCCTGTATCTTCTGTGTCCACTAGAGGACACTGAGCGTATATATTTGGAGATGTTGTTGTAATTCCACTATGTCTGTTTGTCCTGCTGTACTCTATCAGCTGCACAGGGATGATGTTAGTGGTTTGGGGGAAAAAAACAAAACACAAATTTCCATCAGAATTACCTGCTCTCTTTAACTCGGCAATGAAAATGGGCTTGTCTTGTTCTTTGCTTATTCATCAGGTTTGATGGCTTTGCCTAATAATGCGATATATGGCTGTGTGAGAGGAGGGCATAATGAACAGGCAGGTAATGACTTCTTTGACCATTTGGCTTCTCACATCTGAATCTGCGCAGCTTTCATTACTATAGCTGGATTGAGTCCGTTTTTGCATTGACATCACTCAGAGGTGAAATGTTTCCTCTTATCACAGCCTAATGTGAGCGCAGAGGTGCCACTTTTTTTCTTTTTCTTTTTTTTTTTCCCATCACACCGCCGATGACCCTTTATGTTGTCCTGGCCCAGGCAATGTAGCATGAAAAAAGGTGTGTGTCTGTGTGTGCGTGTTTCTTAACGAGTCCACCATCCACATCCCACTGTCATTAAGCTGCTCCGGAGCTGACTCCCATCCCCGTGCCGGGATGGACGTCAGCCATGCGGCTCCCAGATGAACATTAAAGAGGCAGCAGAGAGCTAAAATGGGACGACTCGCCCTGTTTTGCCCCTCCGCTTTTTTTTATTCCACAGATGAGTGCAGATAATTTTCTGTGCGATTGTGAGTGATTACTGTATTACTGCGGTAAAAGGGGGATGTATCGGGGAATGCAGGGGGAATTAATGACACATAAAAACTATTTTTGTATTGACTGCGTTCGTCCCCAGGGCCTCGAATGCCTCCTCGCATATCTTGTGATTACCTAAACGTATTGTAAATATGTGTTTCCTATGGGCTCCTACATAAATTTACATGTTTTAACACTCAGGAGACGGCAGACTGTTAGAGATGAGTTACTCTCTATTCTGCCTGTCTATAGACTCGACTGGCTGCCTGCTTTATTATTGAATTAGCCAATGAAGCGCTGTGCGTTTGTGTCCCTGTGTGTAAGCCTGTGTTAGGGAGACATGCTGTGTATTAGAAAGATGAATATTATGGATTTAACTACACACCCACATGCTTTTGCTGTGTTTTCAAGTACAATTTTTGTTAATAAACCTGCAAAAACACTCTAATGGTTTGATGTTTTCACCTTGTGCCTCACGAGCTCGGAATGAATGTTAAAACTGAGCATCTACAGCAGGTTGTTTTAATAGTTAAATCAGTGTTTGTGCCGTCAGTGGTTCAAAGTGAACTTTAAGGTGACTGTTCGGTAAAGGCGCACACGGAGGAATGTTGCAGGTTGTATTAGTTAAGCTGCTCTTCCTGCTGTGGAGATTCCAGCCCAGAGGTGAAGTTCAGACTCGTGTCCCAGCTAGCAGCGGGGCAGAAGATCTCAGCAGTGGGGGTCTTTGTTGCAGATACACTAATGTAGGCTTGAGCCCAGCAGGATGTGCTCTCTGCTGTTCTCAGCTACAGAGTGCATAGAAAATGCTATAGAGTATGTGTGTGGGGGGGGGTTTCTTCATTTTCAGAGTGCAGCTGTTCCTCTCTTTACTGTTCAGCTCCACAGCTCGCTCATATTTACAGGCATCCAGTCGTCTGTTTACATTTGATCAAAAGATCATTTGTACGTCATGTTTTCTGACGCTTGTGTGGAAATGTTAGGAGCTCGAGAGAGGTGGAGACGGACTGAGAGCAGTCGGACTTCCTTTTTCTTTAATTTTCAGAGTTTTCCACTTTGAATAATTTATAATTACTCGACGGTTACACTGGAGCAGTAGATCTACAGCCACAGCAGTGAAGCAAAGCTCACAGATAGACACATACAAGGTTTTATACACACTGAATGTACTTGTTTTATTTGTTTTTAATGTTGTGAATAAGATACTTTTTTTTCTTTTTAAATAATAAAAAGAATTTTGGATGGATTTTCTACACACGTACAGGGGTCTGTTTTCAGTGACTATAACTGCTCTAATGGCTCACTGTGTTACCTATTGAGTTTATCATGCAAAGGTTTTATCCATATCATCAGCTCCTAATCTGTGGCTTAAATATTTCACACGGACCATACAGTTTGATCCGACAGGCCCCAAAACAACACCGTGCCATTTAACGGTGGGCCGCGAGTTATTTTCATAAAATGAGGTTCATATACTAGACGCATTTTCACTGTGTAATCTAAGCCTCCGTCGACAGACTCGATGCTCCGTGAAGTGGCTGGGAGAGCTCCCGTTTGGTTTAGTGAAGCCCACATTGGAAATGCACCCCAAGGTTTAGACTGCAGCCAGATTAAGAAGAGAGAGAATGGGGGTTTTCTTCTCTTTAAGAAGATTACCCGGGAAGGGGCGAGATGGCAGTCAGAGTGTTTAAGAGAAAAAGGACAAGAAGAAAATGGAAGATGAAGTGGAACTAAAGGAGGGTAGCCCTGGATACACAGTTTAGCCACCTGTTGTCTGCCTCTTGATATCACTCTCTTCTTTGTTTCTCTATCCACGTAACCCATTTCCCTCTGTGTCTATTAAAGGTTTTAGGGAAAGTGACAACGATTGTTTCCACCTTTTGGCAGCAAATATGAGTTAAATGATGAAGCCTTCTTTTTTTTCCTGTGCAGCTGTGAGTCTGATTGTACTTGCGCTTCCCTCTCCCTTAAGTTCGTGCTGGTGGTTTCCAGGAGAGCTTTGATGTGTATCTGGGCAATGCACTATTAGGGGGATTTCCCCGGGTCTGACAGCTCAGAGAATATGCTGCGAAATGGCAATGCCACTGGGCTAAAAGAATGCTGGAAACAGGATTAGGATCATATTCTGGCAGACCCTGTCACCTATTCAATGGGCCGAGATTTCCAACGCTGGCAGTTTTCATTCTCGCCATGGTTTAAACCTTTGAGAGAACCATGGAGAGGAGGGAGAAAAAGCACTGATTGAATGGTACACTGTGATTTTTGTGTGGGGGTCTTGCTCCGAGGGGCTCTGTGTGTGTGTGTGTGTGTGTGTGTGTGTGTGTGTGACAGAGAGTCAAACTAACAAGTCCAGCAAAAAAAAAACCAAGCATATTTGCATACTTTAATTACAAATTGACATGTTGAATAATCTAATCTCAGTTTTCAAACTAAAAGTTTTCAAGACTGGATGGATTTTTTTTTTAACAGACACACACATCGCCATCACTTGCTTTGAGGAAAGTAAACGGAGATCTTTAACTGCCTACAAATAGGTGGCTGTGGCCTCAGTGAATGTGCAGCCCCGAGTGTTAGAGATGGAAGCGCCTGATCCAGCATCAAGGGCTCAACACACTTGACCCTGCAGCAGTACAATCAAGCAATCCCTGTTCAATCCCCAGGGTGTGTGTGTGTGTGTGCGTGCGTGTGTGTTGGGGGATGCTTGTGTTTGGGGGAGGGATGGGTGTTAAGGGGAAAAAAAGTGAACATTTGGAACAAGAGTATTGTTATGTTCTCTGGTCCAAAGCCCCGTGGGAGGAAATCCTGCCATGTACCTGGACAGATTCCTCCTCTGGATAACAAGGACATTCACTTTGGATGCAGACATATCAGTCACACATCAGGATGCCCTTGGCCGAGGACACGCGCATGTGTGTGGTGTAATAAAACACAACAAGGTTTAGGGTGAGGTGTTACACCCACATTAACGCTGCTAATCTGGTGAGCTCATTATCCCCTTCTGTCCAAATTTTGGGAAGCGGTCGTTCATAACTGCAGCTGAGGTGCATTAGTTATTTACACACACATATACACACACACTGAGAGGATATATATATGTATATATATATATATATATAGCTAATTCATTTAAGAGCAGAACAATGTCACATAGAATACATGTAAAGTTTACTGTGAGAAGAGCAAGGGCGTGCTTTAGAGGATGTGGCAGAGATGCCCAGTTGCCCTGAGTGTGTGTGTGTGTGCGTGTGTGTGAGACAGAGAGAGAGCAGGGTTGGGTGGGGGTCTGCATTTTGACAAACCATGCTGTTAAAGATATAATAGCAGCATAATCACCGCCCCAGGCTGTCATTCTTCAGGATAATGGCCTGCTTATTCATTGGGGATGCCGTATGTCCCCATGCTGCTTTTTATTTCCCAGATATTTCAGATTACGTGTTTCTTTTTTTTTGCTCCTGTACTCTTTGTCTTGTTGCAAATTCTCATGTATTTGTGGTTGTATTTTTAGTGTTCTTTAAATTTGACCTTCCCTCCACTCTTTCATCGTCCCAGTGCCTTTTCCTTGCTTTGCTCGTTCTCTCTTCTCATCATCCATGTCTTCAGACTAAACTAATATATTAAATATGTACTCGCTTATATTAATTGCAGGACTTTAAGGTCCTTTACTCAGTCAGTAGGTTTATGGTTTGCTTAATACTCACTGAGAAATGGTGTAACAGTATTACAAATATAAAGCTTGTTTATATGCTCGTCGTATCTTTAACTTCATGCTGTTTAATGACTTTTTTTCAAGGCTTGTCCATGACACCCCGTGGCGTGTAAATCTTCAGCAAAGATCAAGAAGTCTTCATTGTAAAGATCTTCAGGCAATGTTTTTATTTGAAGTTATTTTACAACAACACAAGTTCAAGTCTACATTATTGAGAGGAGCAAAGAAAACAACACTGCTGATGGTCCGGTCACTCTCCTTCACCCTTACATATCTATTTAGCACCGGACCAAGTAGTTTGACAGAAACAGTCGGGGGAACAGCATTAGAAACAACAACAGAACTCAAATAGAGTCGAGACAGCAGAGCACAGAGGACTCGGGTCAGTTATTCACTCAGATGTCTTCTCCTTCTTTTTGCTTTTACACCTGGATTGATTGAAAAACAGAGGGTGGTAGTTTTTCAGAAAATTAAATGTGCCCAGGTTCTTCTTTTAAATTAATTCTTGAAGAAGGGAAAAAAAAAAAAACCCTTAAAATTTTAAATATCAGTTCAATCCAGGAGTGTTAAACAGACAACCGAGAGAGGAGGGGGTGGACGGGGCTGTCGGTGAGCTCAGTAAATACAATCTCACAATCTGACAAGGAATTTTATCTGAGACAGAGTCCATTATTATTAATTATACAACATAATAGGAACTTTACAATTACTTTACCAGTAAACATTAATAGATAGACTTTTTTTGTATTTTACATATTAAAATAATGTGCTTTTTTTTTTTTTTTTTTTGTTTGAAGACATTATCTTCCAAAACACATTAGCGGAAAACATCAGAGACGTGTGTGATTCTCATCAAGTGCTGACGGTGTGGCTTTCAATGAAAAGCTGCATGTTTCCTCGAGAGAATATTAAGGCGGGAATAATACATGTAGAGACAATATTTAACCGAGTCCTAATATGTTTACCATCTTCTGTATTCACAGAAGATGAACAAGTCATTGCAAAGTCGTGCGTCTGCCTCGGTCGACACTGTCGGCGTACGGACCCTTTGAATCTAAAAATGCTGCATTAAGTGTTACGCACGTTCGTAACTGCGCTCGCCCCAGCTCCCTCAGCCCAAGGCAAAATGTAATTAAAACCTCTGAGAATTTAGTCACTGAAATCATTTTCTCATTATTAAGCCAGCCTCTGTACAAAGTGGCATATTAGTGGCTATTAAACTGGTAAATTAGTCACTTTTAATTATGGTGTTGAGGACAACATGGCTCGGGTTTATTTTTATTTATGTGCTGTTGTGTTTTACGTGGTATGTACATAACCACACAGCTTCACTGAAATGTCTCTTTGCTGCACGAGTGATTCCTTCCAAAGTGCCTCATTTATTCACATTGATCTTGTAAACATTATTTGCATTGTTATTTCTCTTGTTTTGTTTTGTTTAAGTGAGTGCATCCAGCCGATCACGCCATTTTTCATGATTCTTTTTCATTTATTTAGGAAGGTTCAGCATTGCATGACTGTTGGAACTATTTTCATTTTATGGAGTGTTGCATCTTACAGCAGCGCTGCCCATTATCTTGTGGGTTTTCTTTTTCCAACAATACGTGGAGCTGCAATAGAAGCTATGAGGAGTCGAGCAGATGGTCGACATGTGGTGCGTTTTAAAGAGATGTTAAATGGAGATCTGTAGGTCCAAAGCATTTTGGCATGTTTTATTTACGAACATCTCTGTATGTTCTGTGCCCATCTGCTGGAGGAGTCCTTGTATGCTTCCTAAAGAGCTATCACAGTCACACGGACACGCAGTAGGGTATGGTAATGTGCAGGCTCTGGCCTAGTTTACGCCATCTTTCACCCCTTCTGATCCTCAGTTAGACATTGTGTCCAGTCCCAGCGAGGCGGCGTGCTGCTTGGCCCTCAGACGCAGGTTCTCAATGCTGGTGGTCTTGCTGTTGTGGCTGGTGAGGCCGCCTGCAGTTGATGCCTGCAGCAGCGGGCTGTTCCACACCTGCTGTGCATGATGGGACAGGGACTGATAGTAGGACTGGCAGGGCAGAGAGCCCAGAGGCGCAGGGGGCATATTAACATTCATTCCCAGGTAGGGAAGTGAAGACGGGGCAGTGAGGTCAAAAGCAGGGTAGTGCACCAGGTTGTTGGTGGCGGCCATGTGCTGGCGGAACTGCTCCTGCAGACGAAACAGGCTGA
>VVHJ01053135.1:0-10304 GCA_015107715.1 Tylochromis polylepis
GGCTCACTCGACACAGTTTAAGAGCCTTCCCATACAGACGCTCAATCGAGGGCACAGCCAAGCCGCTGATCCGCAAACATGGATACGTCCTGAAGATTAACTTCAAATCTGGCAACATTCGACCTCGACAAGATCTCTGCTTTGGTACACTGAGGAATGATTAAATCTTTGGTCCAGTCCTGATGGAAACGCAAATCTAATCTCCATACTGGTCGTTGACGCTCCCTTGAAGATTAACTACCTCAAACCGTTCAACTGCCACGGTCTTGTAGTTAAACAAAATGTGTTCAGGTTACCTTAACACTATTCTTTGAAGAAGAGTGGCTTGGGATTTGAAGTGGCCGTTCTGTTGCACCAAGCAGAGAAGAACCAAGAGTGTCTGATGGCTTTCTTGAGATTAGTGTAATTACTATATTTTGGATTATCAGGAAATTTGCTAAATTAGAGAGTGATATTTAAGTTATTTTTTCCCACTCACAAAGTAAAAACACAATTTCCTTTACTGTAGAGTACTCTTTAATAAGACATTTTCTCTCTAGAAGTATCTAGTGATAACGGTAGAAGTGAAATGTAATGAGTTTATTGCAGTGTCAAATAAAATGGTTAACCTAGGTAAACAAAAGGTCCAGCAGCATACATGATATGGACATATTTTAACATCAGACTTCCTAAACTGATTATCAAAAAGCCCTTGTTGTGGCTGAACATCTGAATGGAGAAGAAAAAGGTACTGTTGCTCCACCATGGTTAGTTTTTGCCTATATTGTTTTGCTTTAAGCTTAATCCTGGTTTTCATTTTTCCACTTTATTCCTTTATTATGATATTTAGCTTCATAGTATGTGTTTATTCTTTATCTGGACCTCGTCAACTTAAAAAAAAAATGCACTGGAAAGATCTCTGCTGTCATCTAGTGGTGATATAATGTCAGTGTCAAGAATTTGTTTGGGCCATTTGTTTATCAGATTTGCATTGTGAGGAATTTTTAATTGCCTGCATATATTTACTTTATATGAGCAGTACATGATGTAATTAATGTTGTTTATACAAAGTATATACAGTATTTAACACATTTATTAGTCCACCACCTAATGCAAGGTTTATGCCAAAGCTGCCCTAAATTAATAGTACTGGTAATTAAAAAAATAATTTCTTATGTTACTGTAATGGTTAATCCACCACTGTGTGGAAGGTTTTTAATTAAGATCATATTTTTAAGGCTAAAATATAATTATTTTTGTTATCGTTAAATTTTAAAATTCACTGATTTACAAAAAAGTAAATAATAAAAATAAAGCACATGATTTTTTTTTTTATTAGGATGTTTAGGAATGCAAATTATTTGCTTGCATTCCTAACCCGAAAAGTTTATTTTCGTGGTTGACTGTTATTCTTGATTAGTTTCAGACTTCTTGCGCAGTTCACAAATTTGTGTATAAAAACGAGAATTTTGTGAATGCAGTTATCTTCAGTTTTAAACAATCTTTTGATACATATCTAAAAGATTTTTTAAAAATATAATATACGTGTCAGATTCATTTTTGGCAATTTTAATTTCTCTTTTTTTTTTAGATTTTAATGTGGCTTGGGTTTTTAGTTAAGTAACTATTATCAGACAGAAAAAGCTTTAAAACAACAAATTTGATCATTACTTTTGTAAGGAAATTTGCTTCCTTTCTTTTTTTTTTCTTTTACCATAAAATATGTGTTCCATAATCAAAATGCAAAAAGAAGAATTCAGCAGGTTTCTGGGACCTCACAGAGCGCATGCCCTCAATCTACCTTAACTGCTATATCTGGAAAAAGTGCTACCTATCTGGGAACTATAAACAGTTCATGCACAAGTCAAACCTGCAGAGTGAAATGTTGCATTTAAAAAAAAACAACAACAAAAAACACCTGCCAACTACTAACGTTTGTAAATTAAAATGTGATTTTAATGATCATTGCTAATACAAATTACAGGCAAGCGATAATGATAACAAGTTATTTATATATATCTGGCTGGTGGAAAAGACATCATGATAGCAAAAGAACGAAAAATACACACTGAGACATCGTGATAACAAAAGGTTGCCAAACATTTGGCTATAACTTTCCATCCTGATGATTTCTACAAAGGTTAAAAGGTTTACAAAGGTTAATCTTTATGTATACTAATAACAATGGTTGCATCCCATTTGATAAAAGCAGACTTTTTTTTCCACAATGCAATTAATTAAAACAGTTATTAACAGTAGAAAAAGTTTAAACACACCATTCAGTATATCTATTAGGATTACATCTTTTCCCATAACTTGGTTGTGAATTTTTCCTTATATGTATACACCACCTCTCATCTCACTGTAAGGCACTGATTCAGCTCTCGATTCTTTATACGTTATAAAAATAGGAGTCTGTGGAACTGGATGGAAGCTGGACTGGTAGGATGCAGTGGGAACATAAGTGAGTGAATATGGTGGGGTGCTTTGAGTCATGAATAAGGAGTTCCCCGGAGCATACAAGCTTCCACTGTGGTTAGAGCTCTGCACTGAGGGGAGATGTGCCATATTGCCTTGATATAACAGTGACTCATTTTCCTGAGGAGTCGGATTATAGAAAATAGGTGGGTTTACTACTTCTCCATTATTTGTCCTTACTGGAATGACGGTTTGCAGTGGCATTGCAGCATTTTGTCCAACGGAACCAGTCGACCAAAGGCTGGAAAGAGTCAAGAGGGGATGATAATTCATCAGAGCTGGCTTATTGAGCGTTGGCTTATAACTGAGTAAGTTTGGTGCCCGGTACACATCAAAGGAGCCTTTGCTTTTGGGCAAACGGCGGCAGACAAACAACAAAGATGAGGCGAAAAGCACGGCACCTGTCACCCATCCAATGTAAAGGGCCTCTCCTAGCTCTCTTCTCTGGGCATCAATCAGCAAAGGATTGTAAAAATCTGTGATGATAACATGACCTGTCCACGACACAGGGATAAAGACACAGATGCACGCCACGAACTGCATAACCCCTGCAACCATCAATATAATGGTTTTAGCCCGATCATTACCCTGAAAACAGGACACGCATCGCATTCCTGCCAGAGCCACAAGAAGCCCTACTGCTGTCAAGGCCACAGCAGAGCACATCAGACCCCTGGCAGCCTGTAATTCAGGGGGCAGATACAGCAGGGAGTCATAAACCTTACATTGCATCCTGATGTTGGCTTGTCTGTAGCAGTTCATCCACAAGCCTTCCCAGCGGGTTTCCATCACAATTATGTTTTCTCCGATGAATGCGGTAACCTTCCACATGGGCAACCCGGTGGTAGCCAATGCGCCGATCAAGCCAACCAAGCCCACGCACATTGCAGCTAGCTCTGAAGCACCTTGAATCATGGTTCAATCTCCAAAACTCCAGTTGTGTTTAAATCCAGAATTAGAATGGCTCTCATCCACAACAAATTATAATTATTTAGTATATATTTTAAAAAAAGAAAACAAAAGTGTGATTTTGGAGATGTGTCCGAGGCTGTGAAGTTCTCCTGTGACGCATTTGTTTCCTGTAAGAGACAGTTTGTTATGGGTAAGATACCCTTCATTCACCTAGTTGGTTCAGAGAGATGAAGGTAGGAGGAGGTCTGCTTATTTTGTGTTTATAGTTCTCAGGTGATAGGGGTCAGTCATCACTTTCTCCAACAGTGTACACACAAAACAAGACAACACCAAACACTATTTTTTTTTAAATTTTAATTATTTACCATGTTTTCTTACTCTTTATATGTGGTACAAATGAGAAGCAACCATTAATATGTGGTACAGTTTAGTACAGCTCATGTAGTTCTTATATTGTCCACCGGGGAGCAGAGATGACCTTTAGGATAATGAAATGAAGGCGATCTCACATAACACAGTCCAAATACAGTTACAGTTTGCTGTAGACAATTACAGTTTAAATGTCTAAGTTTAAATTATGTACAGAACATGTCAACATGTATTCATTATGGCTTCAGAAATTACAGCGTGAAACCTCAAGCAACAATAAACACAGCATTGTCCTTACGTCGGAAACATTTGCGTTACCAAACAGCAGTGACGTTACTGTTGTATTTTAAGTTCAAGTTGTATAGTTTACATTTGAACTTACTAAAACTGAAATTAAGCGACCTGTTCATTTAAGAAGTCGTATTCTATTGAACAAAGACAGAAATGATTAACATAGTCTGTTTGGTTTTCTATTCAAAGTGACTTGCAAATTTGGATCATATGATCATGCCGTCAGGTTGTGTCTCTGCTTTCTTTGTAACTATCTGGCAATGCTGCCACACCTTAAACAAGTAGCCTTAATCCAGTATCTTGTGTTTATGTAACTATTTCCTCTTTACCCGGCCATCTTACCATACTTAAACAGATGCAGGATTTTTCTGGTTAAGCAAACACCATAAATGTCCTAGTTTTTGGGTATTTCAGATAGATGGCATTTACTCTCCAATGAAATCCCGATAATGAAATAATGAAAACTTTTTCTTCTTTTCATTCCACGCATGAAGCGTTATGTGTTTGTTAGCCTTTTCTAGTACTACTTCTACACCTGCCATAGTTTATTTTTTGCTTTTGATTTTAATACTGGTTGAAACTAATTGGTAACGATTAAAAAAAGAAAGAAAAACAGAAGACTGTGACAATGACATCTTTGTGCCACAGAGATGAGTTTGAGCTGTGTCTTTTTGGAGCAGCACAGCTCAGACACAGCTCATGTTTAAAGTTAAGGAATTTTTTTTTTTTTAAATGACTAAAGCTCTAAATGTAGTTACAGCTACTCTTGTTTTTCAGAGATCATCTGTCCCATTAACAAAGTGCATGTTTTACAGTAAATTGACTTTTTAATAGTTTTCAGTGGTTAAAGATTGAATGACATTGTTATATACAGCATAAATATACATAATCGTTAAGCATTTGTACAAAATATAAGGCTGTTAGTATAAAATTTAATTAATACACATAAAGTAATAGAAATGGTGCATTGGTTCACACACATTTTCTCTTAAACCTGAAATGCATAGTTTCCAATCCATTTAAAAACAATAAAAATAAATGTTTACAGATAAGCGACCCCACTGTGTGCACTGTGTACGGAGGGATATCTGGATTGGTAACTGTAGATAGACGATGGGTATCTTGATAGCATTGGCTGAGATCGTGGTTGGGGAAGCGTCACCAGTTGTTGAGGCTGTAGAGGCTGTAGTGGCTGTTGAGGGTAGACCGAATAGTCTGAGGTCTTGGAGTACAGGTACCTCTCTGAATCTTTGTCATCCGACTGTATATTACAGCAAATAAAAATGCATCCTCCAGCAAACAAGAAAGCAGAAGTTACCCAGCCAATGTACAGAGCTGCTCCAAGCTCTCTCCGCTGGGCATCGATCAGCAAGGGGTTGTAGAAGTCAGAGATGATGACATGACCTGTCCAGGACACAGGGATTAGGACACAGATGCAACCCATTAAGATCATGCAGCCAGCAATGATGAGAACCAATTGCTTAGCTCGATCATTGTTTCGGATGCATGATGTGCACTGCATGCCTATCAGACTGATCAGCAGACCAAGACCACTCAGTGCGAGAGAGCAGCACATCAGCCCCCTTGCCGCCTGCAGGTCAGGGGTCAGGGCCAGGAGCGAGTCGTACACCTTACATTGCATCCTGAAGCTTGCCTGTTGGTAGCAATTCATCCACAAGCCCTCGAACCGAGTCTCAAACACGATGATATTTTCCCCAATGAAGGCTGTGACGCGCCACATAGGCATCCCTGTAACTGCTGCTGCCCCGATCAGCCCGATTAGGGATACTAAAAGACCCACAATCTCCAGTGCTGAGTTTGCCATCCTGTTCTCCACGTACTCATCCGAGCTCGTGAGAGCAGTTGTGTGCGGACACAGTGCAACTGTTGTAGGAAGCAGCGGGTTTCCTCTATGGAGTGGTTTTGCATCCTGACGGAGGAGGAGCAGGTTGATGTTCACCTGTACACCCTCCTCCCTGTGGACATAACACCAGAATGGGAGGTAATGGGAATTGTGACCTGTTGCTAGGAAACTGAATATCTTGGGCCTTTATTTCTTTGTACAACAACCCAGTAGCTGCTCTAAGCTCCCACTTTGTTTACTCAGAAATCTCAGTTTACATTCTCGGACTTCGCTTTAAAAGAAGACAAAACGATGAGGTGTTTTTTTTAACAATGGGGGCGTGTTTAGAATCGTCAGATTTATCACTGGTAAACGTATTCTGTTAATGTATTACCAGTTATAGTTACAGATCAAAGATCAGTTCTGATTCACTTCCTATTTATTAATTGATCTTTATTTTTAATCATTTACTGCTATTGTGGAGTGCCTCGTGTTACAGGGCATGTAGGGTGCTGGAGACACAAAATAACGGCAATGGACGAAACTGTTTCTCCCCCATTTTTGTAAAGCACACTGTTAAAGACGGCAGCACACAGCAAACAACACAAACAGTGGGTCTGTGCGTGTATATGAAAGATGTGAGAGATGTGCAGTTTTAAACAAACAGAATATGAGAAGTAGTGGGGGGGGGACAAATTATCGCAAATGATGACAAATATTTGACATTTTATAAGTACTGTGAAAAGGAAACGGCGTGTGTGTGTGCGTGCGTCTGTGTTTTTTTTTTGTTTTTTTTAACATTCTCATATCTTATGGTTTGCTTTAAGGGTGTCAAATGTTACCCATGTGTGACTGTCAGTACTGGATTTCTTGTTTGGTTGAAATAAAGTCACCTGGTAGGTTTGTACAGTGGGTGGATCTGTGTGAACAGCCTGGTTTTACCAGTTTAGGCACATTTCCACACACAACAACACAGACGACATACATTTCCATTTGCACACTAGTGAGTGAAAAAAGTGCAGTTTCAGTTGGAGGTTTTGGAAATCTACAACAAATTTAAGATTATTTAGCAGCAGTGAAACACTGCTTATCCTATAATGTGCCTTTAACTTCTTGATCAGCTATGTCCTGTTTTATTAGACATTGGAAAAAAATACAACAAGATTCTCCCCTTTTTTTTTCTTGTTTTTTTACAAGCCATTTGCTTTATTGGGAAAAAACCCCACATTTGGCCAGATATTTTGGCCAGCATTTTGAAAAAGCATGTATATAACATTTTAATTTATAACAGTGGTGAAAATAAATCACATAATGTGAAAAAAAGGCCTAGTTGATAATTTGTTCTTGGAGAGTAAGTTAGAAACTGTAAAGAACGCAATATCAACATGCAATTGTTGTAACATTAACAGATGTAATAGATTACACATACTGTGCTAGAATATAATTTAGTGTAAATTAAGGAAAAAGGTTAAAAAAAAAAACTAAAAAAAAACAGGAATATAGAAATCCAGCACAGTTCATCAGCATCAAAACGCATTCAAGTCCATAATGATTTTGAGTATTTGCAGTACACTTTGATAAGTAAAGAAATATCTGGTTGTTTCAAGTGAACAACAGTTAATCAGTTCTCCTCATCAAATGTGCCAAATTTTGGCAAGTTTATAAAAAAAAGTCCAAAAATCTTTAGTATTGACTTGGTGTGTATACCACAGATCCTGGTGGGGCTGCAGAGTAAGCAGGCTGGTAGGTGTATGCTGGCTGGTTGGTGTATGCTGGCTGGTATGCGTATGCGGGTTGATAGAGGCTTCCTGTGGGGTTGTATTTAATCATCTCATCTGGGTCTTGGGTGCGGGGAGCATGGCGGCAAAGCAGGATCACTCCGGCACTGAAAAGCAACGCTGAAGTCACCCAGCCAATGTAAAGAGCCTCCCCGAGCTCCCTACGCTGGGCATCGATCAGTAGAGGGTTGTAAAAATCTGTAATGATGACATGGCCAGTCCAGGACACGGGAATTAGAGTTGTAACACAACCCATGAGGAACAGGCAGCCACCAGCCACAAGAACAATATGCTTGGTACGAGCCCGGTGGTCTACCACTTTTGTGCATTTCATCCCCACTGCTGAAACAATAAGGGCAAAGGTGGTCAGAGCCACAGAGCTGCACATCAGACCCCTGGCAGCCTGGAGATCTGGAGGCAGATACAGCAGGGAATCGTACACTTTACATTGCATTCTGATGTTGGCTTGTCGGTAGCAGTTCATCCACAAACCCTCCCAGCGGGTCTCCATGACAATAATGTTCTCCTGAATAAAGGCCGTTACCTTCCACATCGGCAGGCCCGTCACAGCTGCAACGCCAATTAGTCCAATGAAGCCAATGATGAGAGCTATTACCTCACAGCAGACAGCATTTCGACGCTTCCGTTTTTCGTTTTTCTGCTTTTCCTCATATACAGAGTCCCCATACTCTCCGTACTCTCCATTTGTCAGGGCCGGCTTCCCATCGTAGTAACTGCCAATATAAGACTGAGGTGGCTTGGTGTAGCCACTGTAAGCAGTGTAAGTGGTCATTGTGGCTAACACAGAAAGCTTAATCTCAGCCTTTGGGTGTACTTGCACAGCTGAAGAGAAAAATCTGAGGAGAAGAACAAGTTGAGGAACTTATACACCCACAAAAACTATGCTAATGATGCAATGCAGCCTTACTGGTTAAGCTGCTTCAGAGCCATCAGATAAATGGCGAGACGCAAAGGAGTGTTGCTTGTTTTGAATACAATCAAAACCTCCAGTACTAATGATCAGTCTTTAGTTTTTAATGATTAAAAATCACTAAATCTTGTTACCACAGTAACAACAAGGTTTAATCAACATCATATTAAAAAAAAGTCAAAGTTAATGAAAATATGTTTCTGGCCTTTTTAACATGTGTTTAATACTACACAAAAATAGTTTACATAATTTAGAAAACATTTAGCATAAGAAAAATGTACTATGAACATACGATGAAAACAGAGCATGTAATAGCAACGAGATATTGCACATGCTAACTTAAAATTAAGTAATGGAATGTGTTTATCGTTGCAAGGATTTGCCAGATAAAAACAACTTGTTATAAATGTTGTGAAAAAATGAATAAAACAAATGTAACAACTGTAGCATCCACCTACAGTGGCTGCACTAATGGGCGTAGGAAACGACGACGTCTCACAAACTGAAAGCTGATATGACGGTCACAGATGTGAAACTCGCTGCTTCTCTACACGTAAGATGAGCTGATGAAAAGCTGTCGCGCACAGAAACCTGAGGAGGGCCTGTTGTCATTATCATACAGCGTCGTTCTCTTGTGAGGACCTTGCTGCAGCCACAGAAACATTTTAGTTTCTGCTCTATCAACTGTGAAAATGATAAACTTCTTCATCGCCTGTTTTTACTTTTCCACATTAGGTTTTTAGTACAAGAAAACTATCTGAACGGAGTATTGGTTAAGTATTTGCTTTCCACAAAAGAAATGTAGAAAATTTCGGAATTGAATCACACAAACAAACTGAATTAAAGATTTTAATAAACGATCTGTTCACTTGGTTGCTGAGATTATTAGGTCATGAAATATAATGAAATAAAACAGTGAAGCAGTTGCATTTGTCATGTTGCTCAGAGTGATGATACAGATTTCAAAAAATGATATTAATTTAAACACAGGCACTATTGTTTATTCATGTACAGCATATTACCCAAATATTTTTGCTGTAACTGCAAGCCAGGCAATGCAGACTAGACAAATAGTACAACAGAAAAGAAAGTACATGATTGATTTAAACATATCATTGCAATTAAAATATATGTTGCTCATAAATGTATAGAGAGACATCTAGTTTGTAATTAGCACACTGCAGTACAGCACAGTTGTTTACACATATTCCTGATTTTTATGAAAACTAGATTGTGTCCTTGAAAAGTCGACACTGTCCGCCTGTTCATTCCTTGCCACCATATGATATGTTTCATTGTAGAGCTGTTCTTCCTTTTCCCTGCGTTTGCTGTACCTAAACAGCACGATGATCCCGGTGATGAGCAAAACACCAGAAGTGGCCCAGCCAATGAAGAGGGCCTCCCCCAGCTCCCGCTTCTGAGCATCCAGCGTTGTTGGGTTATAGAAGTTACTGATGACAGTATGGGCCACCCAGCTTACAGGGATGAGTGTGGTCAGAAAGGAAAGTAGAAACACACTCCCTCCTAATGCAAAGGTGATGTTCTTACTCTTTAAATTATCACCACAACAGCTGCTCTTCTGGGTCCCGAATCCTGTGAGCAACAGTGAGATGACAGCCAGGACTATGGAGACACACATGAGCCCCCTCGCCGCCTGCAGCTCTGGTGGGAGAATTAACAGCGAGTCATACACCTTGCACTGCATGTTGATGTCAGCCTGTCG
>VVHJ01053141.1:8570-19866 GCA_015107715.1 Tylochromis polylepis
CTATTTTCGATGTCTATTTGCGGTCTCAACGCGGTCTGGTGTTCAAAGTCTGGTTATTGGAATTGAAATCAATGAATTCTTTTAGCTCTGTGTGTTGAACTGTTATTGAGAGAGCTGGTTTTGCCTGGCATTTCCCCTCAACCATGTATGAGGTCATTGTCAGGCGCACAGGCATTAAACTTCTGTTTATCGCACAGATGTGTGAGGGTTTGCAAGGGCACGTGTGTTAAAAGGAGCTGTCGTTGTGTTATACTCCAGCCCCCTCCTGTGGTAATTGACAGTGCTATTAATGTGGTTTACACATCATCGAGCACGTGTTCACGTAGTGGTTCAGCACCCACATGCAGGTTTGTGTGAATGTGTTAACGTCTTTGCACTCTCGAAAGGCATTTTGCTGATAGTCGGCACCGTATAGGCCGAGTGGCTCTGTGTTCCACTGTGAAACCCCACCACAGTGCACTGATCATTCCAGTTCATTAGTTCCTTGTTCTGGACATCATTTCTATCACCGTAGCTGGCTATCTGATCATGTTGTTAGGGCTGCTAATGGCTTGTGCTTTCCTCCAGAGATGGTGGTTTTTGATTTTTGGCCCTTTAACAATACAAGACCACACATACATTTTCCTCTGCTATTTTTAAACCTGTCTACAGAATTACAGAATTTGTTGAACTGATCTTGGTTGGGGAACTATTGGAGTACTTTTTGTAGCCTCAACAAGTACCGTTAGCAGTGAAAGACAACCATATGTCAAACTATGCAGGTGCACATCTTTCAGAGAACACAGAGGAGATGCCAAGAAGCACATAAAGGTCTCACATTGCTCTAACAATACAGTGCTGAGAAAGCTGCATTTAACATTAAATAGATGATGCAGACTGTGAGTTAGCTCGTCAAAGACTGAACATGTCATGTGACTTTGTAATGTAAAGCTTATTACATTTAATTAGTTTGATTTAGTTCGGAATGTTTTAAACTAGGAAATAAATCACTGTTGTCTTTAGAAGACAGGCGTGTATGTTTTATTAATGTTGATGCTGAGCATTTTGATAGTGACAATATTTTTCAGAAGCAAAATGTTGTCACATTTCCAGCACTGTAAAGTATTCTTTTCCAATAACATGGCTGTCCGTGTTTGCAAGTTTGGCTTGTTGATAGCATAGCAGACTCTGCTTGCTTATAGAAATGCACATTGATTTGACTGATAGATAAGACTTGGTGTAAATTCAAACGAAGCAATGCATCCAACATTTTGAGGTCAAACTGCCAACTCAGTAGAACATGTCTAGGTGTGTTCCAATTGCTTTTTTGACCTGTGTTGCAAATCTGCTTAAAAAACTTAAAGTCCCAATCTACTGTTTTTTTTTTCACTGTACTTTTGTTGATATTGCTGTAGATTTGATTTGATATGCTTACCCAGTGAGCATTCTGAGTGGGTAAATTTGTATCTCAGGAAACTTTTCTTATTGATAATTTTATGAAAGAAGAAAGCACATGATGTCAATCAGTTCTTGAAAGATTTTGTGGAACATGTTGTCCAGCTGTTGCCCAACAATGCTTTACACTGTTTTTCACTTGCTTACATAGCTGCCTTGCAACAGTAAAGCAAAGGCTGTTCACTGACCAGTATCACTTTATAGATGGTGACTCACTTGCTTTGTGCTATACACACAGCATGCCCTGGTAGCACAAAAAGGAAATAAAGAGCCAACCATAAAAATGTCAAAAATACATATTGTCTGATTTGGATTGTTAGAAATCCATGTAGTTGTTTATGTTCCAGTCCTATTGCACTCAAAGGTGTACTCCCTCGATTGAACATTTGACCCTTTATACTGTGTATGTGCCTTCCCTTTTGAGAATTTTATGTCCCACCTAAAGCAATTTGCCAGAAAATCTCAACACATTCTCCAACAGATTTCAAGTGTAAAACAAAAGCAGCTGCAATACAAAAGTGTCTGAACCTCAATACAAAGGCAACAAAATGGTGTGGGCTGCACGTAAGGGCCTACTGGAGTCCAAATGACTGGGGCAATTTCAGGCTCGGAAAGTACAAAACGGCCCCTAAAACAGCTTGTTTGCTTGTTATAGAATTGGTGTTGTGTTGTGTTGTGTTAGCCTCACTTGAGTGAAAAGTTGTGCGTTGCATTGTTGATTGGCAGACTAACTTTAGTTGTTGTCCAGTAAAAAGTGGGTGGGCAAGCTGGGAAAAAACTCAAATGATGTTGGACAGTTTTACTATTAATCACATCTATGTTCTCTTCTGTTTAGGTACTTTACACTAAACTAGAATTGTTTTGACTTTTCTTATTTATCCAACGCATCACAAGTGGCCCACAGACCCATAGAATATGTATATAAAAGATTCTGGCCTCCACATTTTCCCCCTCATTGTGGGCATTGTGGCACTGCCACGTCATTATTATTATTTTTAATTATTTATTTATTTTTCAGAACAAGAAATAATCACGGGCAAATGAGCTAAGTTCTCAACTACTGTTACAAAGCTTGTTATCAAGCTGTATCCATACACTACCAAACTAAGAAAACACTAGACGTTGACTCACCAAAAAAGCAAAAACTTCATGGATGAGCTGTTCCACACAGTAAGACATTATTTCTGAGATAATTCCATTAAAAATGCTTCTAAAGGGACCAACAGCACAGCTGATGACTTTCAGTGGCTAAATGCCTGATTGGAAGATACCAAACCAATTCCAAAGTGGAATAGAATATTCTAATATAAACTGACATTTCAGATACAGAGTCTAAGACTGCTTCAAAGACACACACTGAATTTTTCTTGTGTAATAATAAATCATTTGTAATCTTGTACAATCCAGGTAAAAGTGACGGGCTTACTACAAGAGACACACAATGACAAAAATCCTTTCTTGATACTTGTTTTAATTTCAGGCGTTAATAATAAAAAGAGACTCTATCCATAGCTAATGATGATGTCTGGAGACTTGGATTGTGTGTGCATCCATTTCTACAGCAACTGAGGCTTACAGACGACCATGCACTTGCGAATCAGCGCAGAGATTTGGAGTCGGGACCAGACATCCTGGACATGTGTCAAGAAGAAGTGATCTAAAAGCCGAAGTACGAAAATGAGGAATGTCTGCAGTCCTACATTGTTAATATTGTATGAGTAAGATAACATGCGTGGTAATACATATAAAAAAAAAAAAAAAGTGACTCACAATTGTGAACATACTTGCTCTTCAGACACTTGGCCACATTTCAGTCTGTGAACTCAGTTTAGCTTTATTTCAGAGGAATGAGGATGTGTCGATGGATCGTTTAGGACAAATACCAAAACTGTTATTTCTCCTGAATTTCATCCAGCAGGGCTCTCTCATACTGATGCTGTTACACATCTGAAAGCAATAAAACAAGGAAGAAAGAGGGACCGGCAAATTATAGATGATGAAAGTAGAATTTTAACAAGTTCATAAAGGCGTTTTTTTACTGTACCTGTTTACAAGGCTTTATGTGAAGCTGAAACAAGGTAGGTTTAAACAGCAAACTGATGCCAACGCAACACAACAAAGCTTTAAAATAATACCATACGTTTACATATCCTATCGCACTGGTCTATTAATCTGTATTTATGCTTGGAGCTTAAGCTAACATGAACACAGATGTTATCAAGGTGTGCCAAAAGACCTTAGGACCTTAGGACAAGCACCTTATTCATACAGTTGTGTATGATATTTTTGGTAAAATGGTTCGGTGGAAGTCTATATAACTTTATTAGTGAGTCTTGATTATTCCTGCCTGGCTGCAAGCATTTACTTGATTTAAGCTAAGAATTTTACTGACCTCTACTGGCCATAAATGTGTTTACAACGACCGTTTCATATCGAAAATTAAGAAATGAGTAATAGAAATAGTAATAGAAACACCCTTTCAAACTGCTTCAAAGGATTTTTTTTTTTAATGTTTTGTATTGACCATGAAGAAATAAGCTCCAAAAACAGCAGTGGCAGCATTGCTTTGTTAAACCCTCTCTGTAAGGGCTTAACAAAGTAACACCTTTTAATAAAGCATGAAGTGGAGACATGGACATCTGTGTATGCAGTTATTGTGGATCACGTCTGTACAGATTCAAATTCTGTACAGTGCTACAGTAACAAACCTGAAGCTTCTGTCTGCAAAATACCAAAGACAAGTTGTGAGCTGGCCTGTACGATGGCAGCAATAAGCTGAAACTCAAAATCTTCTCTTTTTTTTAAATCTCTCATTATTGAGAGCATACCATGAGAAGTGTGTGTGATGGGTTACATAAAGACTGCCAGAGTCTCTCCAGCTGTGTGCTACTGATTTTGATGGCTCAGCTCAGGATATTGCCAATCTAAACCTGTCCAAAGTCTGTATAGCTACCATGGATTGACTTGGAATCACTTCTGTGTCACATGAGACCAGAGATTGTTGAATTACCCCCCAAAAAACTACGTGTATTACTGTCTGATGAATGACAACAGTTTATAACTATATTGACTGAAGTGGCCTCAGTATGTCCTAGCAGGAGGACGCCAACTTGAGGAGACATGCCACAGATGAACTGTTAAAATCTGTTGAAAAAAGAACAAAAATAACTTGGTTAGGTTTCTGGAGGGATCATAGTTCAGCCCAAATCACTTACATAGTTAAGACTTACAGAGCTTTATTATTACGGTATTTATAATAGCATGGCTGAAGTTATGGGACAGTGGTGACTGAATAGTTGGGTATATTGTACTATGTGTGTGCAACTGCCTTTAGGAGAGAGACACTCATGCAGATCAGCTCACCTGGACTTTCACTGCCTGTTGTGGCCCTAATCCGTTCCCCATATTTCTTCTCTATGTTTACTTTCCCTCTTTAACTCTCTAAAATATCATAAATAATCCATTAATTTTTTTTTTCAACCAGTGAAATATTCTTAAGTACAACTTACAACAATTTTCCATTTTAAAGTGGATAGAATCCTTCTACCTGGACCGTCTTCCTACCTGTGTCAACGTTGTGGCTCTTTAACAACGCATCCTACGCAGTGCTGCTCAAACCTCTAAATGCAAAACAGACTTTCTCTGAAGCTTGTAAGACTGTGAGATAAATTAGTGTTAATTAGTATGTATGAGTTTACTGTATTCAGCTTTTATGCTCCATATATCTGGAACAAACTCCCAGAAAGCCTCAGATCAGCTGAAACACTCAGTTTATTTCAATCCGGGTTGAAGACTCACCTGTTCTCAGCTGCATTTGAATAAAGCACCAAATCCGCACAGTTTTACTTTAAGCTTAAATTTCAAAACTTACATTTTAACTACTGATTTTATCTACTGTTCCTTTCTTTTTTTCCATCTTAAATCATGCTTTTTATTTGTTTTTATTTGTTTTTGTTTTTTAATGTGTCTGTAAAGCACTCTGAATCACCTTGCTGTTGAATTGTGCTATAGAAACAAACTTGCCTTGCCTTACTGTGTAAATATGAATGTTCTTTGTCTTTCCACCCCGATCCCTTCTTGATAACCAGAAACAAATAGTAACTGATCAGCAACATTAGGGATTTTTTACTGTAACAGACTCACTTTCATCCTCCTCGCTGATATAAAGATCCAGTTGAAGGAAACATTCCTGGTTTATGTATCCCAGTGTCCAGCCACCCAAGTGGATGTAGCCAGCAGCTCCATCATATCAGGGACCAGGTGGTTCATTTGATTCTGAAATGGAAAGTCTGGCTTCTACAGTTCTCTTTGCTCTGTCATCCTAAACTTTAAAGTCTTTCATAACAAGTGAGACTCCTTAGTTGCTGCTTCTGGGCAGTCTGAGTGACTCACACTTGGTCACACACATGCATATTCATTCACACATGTACGCACAAACACACCTACACACAAAAATGCTTGAAGGTGCCCCAGCATATAATGCACCTACATAGGATAAAAGACGTCAGAGGCGGTGTTTGATGCCATTTTGCTGCTAATCCTGTTTTACATCCCACATGAGAATAACCAACAGAGTACACACTCATTTCCTCTGCTGGCCTCAGATCCTGTCAAACAGCAGCATGATGGTTCATGTTCAGTCTGTGTGGTTTGATCATTTCCCACAAACAGAGGACACACACAGAAAGACCACTTCCAAGAAACCAGTGCAGTAGTGACAGCTGGAATGTTCATATCAGACTGCAGCCTGCAGGATGTAAGATTTTTGCTCAGGAATACACAAAGTGTGAGCTTCTTGGAACAGGCCTCTGACTAGTAAGTGCAGTGTTGCCACCTTGTGGTTAGCTATGGCAATCGCATCGTTCCTAATAAACGAAAGGGCAAAGACAAAAACAGGAGTTTTCATAAAACCATCAGGATATACATCATTTAGATTAAAAGGTTAATAAATAGTAACTTTGACACAAGTTACTTATGGATTCATATTTCGTCCGAACATCTCCAGTGTGCTGATAATCGTGATGATTTTTCGAGAAGGTAAACATCCTGTATCCTCTGCATGTAATCAATTAAAACAGACTTCACGTAGAAAAGTAATGGTGCTCATCACAGCTTAACCCTACAGGGCGCAGCTTTAAACATCCACTCCAGAATCTTTGATGACCCAGAAAGAAGATGCCCTTCGAATACTAATCTGTATGCGTTGTGTTTTAAAATACAGGACACACATTAGTTACAACCACAGAACTGATGAATGTTTAAAAGTTATCTCTTCCGTCACAGGCATACCGCTCAGGTTTACTACATCACATTTGTTTAAAGAGTCACTCTGCAAGAAGTTAAAATCGTTTACCCAGTACATTTATTTTAGTTCTGATACCTTTTTGCTATGTTTAAACTTGTTACCTGAAATGAAGTCGTTTTCGTTTGTGCGCCCCTGCTCGTTTATACTTTATGATTGCCATTTTTTTTTATAGTGGATTCAGCTTTAGTGAATAGTTGTTTACTGACATGATTTTGTGACACGTATCAGGTGGATTTAAAAAGGAACAGAATAGTTTTGGAGTAAAGGGCCTTCAACTTTCACTGATTTGAAATTAAAGGGCTCTTGTCGTCTCAGGTGTATTGCCTGTCGTTGCCACAGCCAGAGAAACTTTCCACTGAGAGTCAAACGAAAGCCTGTCAGGGAAAATGGGTGTCAATCAGCAACTGGATGGACTGAGGGATGTTCTGGGTCAGCTCCAGGTCGCTCATGTTCCCTAAGAAACGGCCTTAAGCAAAACAATCCGTTACTATGGTGGCGGAGACACAATCAGTGCATACGCTCAACGGGAATGACCCGGGGACATGGAGGACCTAAAGGAGTCACCTGCTGCTGAGGACGAGAGACTGGACTATATAGCGGACTGCGTCCTGAGGACTCTTAAACTGAAACCGGACAAATGGCAGACTTGCGTGTCCAGCGAGGACAACAGGCAGGTGCTGCAGGAGTTCCTGGACAAAGCCGAGCAGAGGACTCTGGTGGTGTCTGTGACCGCAGGAGGACAGCTGCAGACCGCCTCCTCCTTCACTGGCGACTCCAAGAACAAGGCGGTGTACTTCATAAAGCGAACCAGAACCATACTGAGTCCCGAATCCATGAAAGAGAACTTGTTTTACGGGGACCTGTCTTATGCTCCACTTGACCAGTTTTCTGCTCTAGTTGAGGAGGTAAGCCACAGAGCAGGATATGTTAATGATTGTTGGGTGCATGAAGCCCTGCTCAACACGACCTAGTACATTAATCTCCTACATAGACTACAGTAAGCATGCAGAGCTGCAAGTGAGGTTTCAAATTAAATAAATGACCGCTTTCATCATGGTCCAAAAAAAAAGTAAACTATATGTTGAGACTAAGACTATTCCTTTATATATATATATATATATATATATATTACTCTGAAATATGGGCTTCTATAGAGAAATATAAGCACTCTACTACGAGTGCCTTGGTTGCAAATGGATGTAAATAAACAATATGCTTAGAACAGTTCATATTTCAGAAGCAATAAAAATCAGTAAGTGGATAGGTAGCCCTAGGTACTAGTACTAGGTACAAGTAGGTAGGTATTTCTAGTGAAAACCAGCAAGCAAACATTGCCAAGCAAAACAGCTAAATTATTGAAATAGCAAATAGTCAGTGTTATTAAAAAAAATACTACTTAAATTAAAAATTGAAATTAAAATCTGTAATTGAAAGTATTAGTTAATACGTTGCCAAAACTAATACTGTACCTAGATGGTTGACATTGTTGGGTAAAAATAATTGTTTAACAGTAATATGCATAACACTAATGACTTTAAAGTTAAAATTGTTGTCACAGGTGATGGTTAATGATTGACGGGGCTAAAATAATAGCTAATGTCAATCCATGTAGTAGCTGTACAAATACTTACATGCCACACTTGAGAAGAATGAGTACTTTTAAAACTTTAGGTCCTTTTCCTAATACTGCTGTCACTCTATACCTCAAAAGTTTAGTCCATAACAATTTTCCTATTTCTTTACACTCCTTCAGGTCATAGCTCCACTGCTCTCCAACAGCAACAACTACATTCAGTGGCCACAGGTTGTGGTACAGGATATCAAGTGCCATGTCCACTCCCTCAAGAACAGCGTGTTTGTGGTGTCTGGCCAAATCCAAGGCAAGACTCTGTTGCCTCCTCCCGCAGGCTCGGAGCGAATAGACCACGCCGCCCTCGAGACCGACAAAAGGTAAGCAGACTGCTGTGACATAAAGGATCGTGTCAATGTATCATTTGTCCAACTCATACATTCTAAAATGGTTTATTTGTGAAACATCACAGGGGGGAAATAGTGGATAAAAGCATCATTCACTCCTTGGAGTCTGCAGTGATAGAGTGGAGCCATCAAATCCGTGCTATCCTCAAAAAAGACTCCTCTGAAGCTCTGCTGGAAGGCAGAAACCCCACACCTCACACTGAGTTGCTCTTCTGGAAGAACAGGTCAGCACCTCTGTTATTACAGACACAAAGTAGCCAGTGGCAGCTTCTGAGAAGTATTTGTTTCAGTGTCATAAGTGCGAGAAAATAACACAGGTCCCTTCAGGATTTCAAAGTTGTATTATTTTCTAAGTTTTTGCTAGTGCTTCTAATTTCAGTTTCAGAGTACCTGTGCTGTCGAGTGAACAATGGAATTTGCAGCCCAGTACTTTCTTTATTTCTTTGCTGAAATAAATCTGCTTATGTAACAGAATTACAGCTTATGAGAATTACACGCTAGCAGTCCAGTATCCTCTATTTTTACTATTTGTTTTTCCACTGAACAAATTGGACAAAATCTTTGAAGTTGTTCTTTTTTCTTAAATATATACTCTAATGCCACCAGCCTTTGGTACGTTAAAAAATGTTACGTTTTTTTTTCATGTTATTCATATGACCAAATTAATGCCAATTGTAACACACATGGTAGTTCATATTGTGTAGTCTGTAGCTACAAAATGAACACTGACCCTGCTGACTGTTATTTGAATTCAGTTTATTTATGTAGCACCAAATTGCAACAACGGTTGCCCCAAGGCGCTTTATATTGTAAGGTAAAGACTCTACAATAATGCAAATGAAAAAGAAAGAAGAACAAGAGGATCTGCATTTCTTTTTGAGGGTCTGCAAACTACTTTTCTTTTTGATGGGGCAACCCCTTTGGCTTTTTAAAGAATCTTTAAGGAAAAATATATGAGAAAATGTTACTATTTGCCACTTGAGTTCCAATCTACAGGGTGGGGCCTTTATATGGATACACTGTAATGACATGGGAATGGTTGGTGATATTAAAGTCCTGTTTGTGGCACATTAGTATATGTGAGGGGGCAAACTCCTCAAGGTGGGTGGTGACCATGGTGGCCATTTAGAAGTCGGCCATCTTGGCTACAACTTTTGTTTTTTCAATAGGAAGAGGGCCATGTGACACATCAAACTTATTGGTAATGTCACAAGAAAAACAATGGTGTGCTCGGTTTCAACGTAACTTTATTCTTTCATGAGTTATTTACAAGTTTCTCTTTGTTCACAGCCATTGACATGTCGAAGAGGTTAACACGTGAGGAGCGGATCGAAATCGTGTTGATATCTGGTGAACGCAGTAACCGGGTCATTGCAGCAGATTTCAATGCAAGACACCCTACGAGACCACCCATCTCCCATGCTACAGTCAGCAAACTGCTTGCTAAGTTTCGTGAAACTGGTTCAGTGTTGGATTTGCCAAAATGTGGACGCAAGAAAACTGTCACTAATGAAGAAACATCAGTGGCTGTCCTAGCTTCATTCAGCAAGAGCCCACAGCGTAGCACTCGCCGCATGTCACTGGAGAGTGGCATTAGTCGAACATCCCTTCGGCGGATATTAGCTACTCACAAATGGCACCCTTACAAACTCCAGCTACTGCAGCATCTCAACGAGGATGACCCAGATCGGCGCACAGAATTTGCAGAATGGGCAAAACAAAAATTGGAACAGGACCCTCAGTTCACGCAGAAGATTTTGTTCAGTGATGAGGCAAACTTTTATGTGAATGGTGAAGTTAACAAACAAAACCACCGCTATTGGTCTGACACTAACCCACATTGGATGGATCCCTCCAAGACTGTTGGAACAACAAAAGTGATGGTTTGGTGTGGTATATGGGGTACAACGATAGTGGGTCCATTCTTCATCAATGGAAACCTCAAGGCCACTGGATATTTGAAATTGCTACATGATGATGTGTTTCCCTCTTTATGCACTGAAGCTGGCACGTTCCCTGAGTTTTTCCAGCAAGATGGTGCACCACCACATTATGGGTGCCAGGTCCGAGCATTCCTAGATGAACAGTTTCCTGGAAAGTGGATTGGTCGTCGTGGGCCAGTTGAATGGCCCCCAAGGTCTCCCGATCTGACCCCCTTAGACTTTTATCTTTGGGGTCATCTGAAGGCAATTGTCTATGGTGTGAAGATACGAGATGTGCAGCACCTGAAACTACGGATACTGGATGCCTGTGCTGGCATTTCTCCTGCGGTGTTGCTATCAGTGTGTGAAGAGTGGGAGAAGAGGGTTGCATTGACAATCCAACACAATGGGCAGCACATTGAACACATTTTATAAGTGGTCAGAAACTTGTAAATAACTCATGAAAGAATAAAGTTACGTTGAAACCAAGCACACCATTGTTTTTCTTGTGACATTACCAATAAGTTTGATGTGTCACATGGCCCTCTTCCTATTGAAAAAACAAAACAAAAGTTGTATCCAAGATGGCCGACTTCTAAATGGCCACCATGATCACCACCCATCTTGAGGAGTTTGCCCCCTCACATATACTAATGTG
>VVHJ01053143.1:0-10353 GCA_015107715.1 Tylochromis polylepis
CTGAATGAATGAAATATTCTTATTAAATACTTTGTTCTTTACATAGTTGAATGTGCTGACAACAAAATCACACAAAAATTATGGCAGTGCTATTCCTGTTCCTCCTTGCACAAAGGTGGAGGTAGCGGTCCTGCTGCTGGGTTGTTGCCCTCCTACGGCCTCCTCCATGTCTCCTGATGTACTGGCCTGTCTCCTGGTAACGCCTCCATGCTCTGGACACTACGATGACAGACACAGCAAACCTTCTTGCCACAGCTCGCACTGATGTGCCATCCTCGATGAGCTACACTACCTGAGCCACTTGTGTGGGTTGTAGACTCCGTCTCATGCTCTCACTAGAGTGAAATCACCACCAGCATTCAAAAGTGACCAAAACATCAGCCAGAAAGCATAGGTACTGAGAAGTGGTCTGTGGTCACCACCTGCAGAACCACTCCTTTATTGGGGATGTCTTGCTAATTGCCTATAATTTCCACCTGTTGTCTATTCCATTTGCACAACAGCATGTGAAATTGATTGTCAATCAGTGTTGCTTCCTAAGTGGACAGTTTGATTTCACAGAAGTGTGATTGATTTGGAGTTACATTGTGTTGTTTAAGTGTTCCCTTTATTTTTTTGAGCAGTGTATATGAGCAATGGTAATCTGCTTGTGCTTCAGCAGTGGAAATCATAGTCAAATGCATAAAAGTACTATAATCTGTGTAAATGTAGAAAGAAGAAAATTGAATTCCAAACTCCTCCAAATCCAAGTGTTGATCTTCAGAGATGAGATGCTTGGGGCAGGTCCAACTGAGAGGAGACCCTGGTTGTAGGCCCAGAACACACTGGAGAGATCATGGCACTTGGTTGGCTTGAGAAAACCTCCGAGTCACATCAGAAGAGCTGGAGGAGGTGGATGTCGAGGAGGATGTGTGGGCATTTCTCAAACTAATTCCCCCACGACCTCAACCTGGATAAGTGGCAGAAAATGGATGGATAAATGTGAGTCCATAACTCTGGCTGTCCAATCTGTGAAAGATACCACCATTGTAACTCTGACATATCACAGTTATGTCATATCAGTCTACAAAGATAACCCCTTGATCAGTTTCACTGGAGAACTCTTTAAACTCTTACAGGAAACACTTGTCCTTCTTATTGAAATTTTAACATGAAAGTGTATAGGCATATTTCTCAAAATGTGAAACTGCTCCTTTAAGTGTGAGTGGCGCAATTGTACAAGCAAAAAAAATTATATAAAACTGAGTTGAATTGCACTTGAATTGAATTGAATGGCACTGTTGCTCCTGGGAATTAATTTGTGATACCATTTATTATAATGTTTTTGATGACTAATACTACAATGCTGAGCATAATGAGTAGACTTCAAAGACATCTTTTAGTGAATGACTCTCCACCTTCATCCATGCTCACTCTGCTCTACTCTGAGTGACTGATAGCTTTGTACTGTCAGTGGGTTTGGCATCTCAGGGCTAAGACCACCTCAATCTTTTCTGTCACATTCACCTCACTACCCAATATGGCTTGAGGACATAGCATCAGTTCTGGTGTCTCACGGCTCACTACCCTTTCTCCCAGGATTATAAGGCAACTTGCAGCATAAATTCATCTCCTCTATATTGCTGCAGCACGCTTGAGAAATTCCATAAAGCATTATTCAAGTCAGACAATGGATTTATGGATACAAAAGGCCACCCTATGAGCCACATGACCAAAAACTGTGATATATAAAAGAGATAATGCAAAACAAAAGGTTTTCACAGTTGATACTTTTTCATGCCAAAAGAATGACTACGCAACAACATCGTTAGCCTTCTACCACAAACAGCTGTTCAAGAATAGGAAAAATATAATACTTCTAATGATGTACAGTGAAGTGGATTAATGTCTGACTTTGCTCAGAGCAAAAACAGAGAAGCATCTCACCTTCCTGCATTGCTACACCACCAGGATTATTGTACAGTGCTCTCTGTGTCTCTGGAGAGTTAGACTGGACCAGAGAATCCAGGATATTAGAAAACTCTTAGAGTGGATACTAGTATGAAGTGTAGAGCAGAGTGGGATTTGACCTTGGCTTTAATAGGGCCTCTTGGGTGTGCCTGTGAGGGAGCCCACTGCGCTTTGCTGATTTTTTTTATTATTATTATTATTAAAAAAAAAAAAAGTGGAGAGGGGAAAAGTCTCTCCACAGTGGGACTTAGGGACAGTTTGAGCAGGGAAGGGAGAAGATGACAACCTGGAGATGCTGTAAAACAGAGTGAAACACAATTTTCTACCAGATAAATTGTTGTTTTTATTGCAGGTCAAATGTTTTCATGCTGTCACATCAATGAATGATTTCTGGAGTAAATCGGGACATTGTTTGTGGATCAGTGCTATTTCAGTTCATACTATTTTTTGTGTCTTTGCCTTTAAATAGACCTTCTCGAATAGGTGGATTTTGGCTCACCACTTCTGAAGTGCCTTTATGCACTGCAGTCTTTATTTGACATAAACTCAGTCTAAAAGTGTGACCCATCAATTTGTTTAGTAAAATAAATTATAAAGCCGCCGGGAGCCCACGACAAAAGAGGAATACATCAAAAAACCACTTGCCAACCACTTCATTAGATATACCTGTTTGATTGTTTGTTAATGCAAACATCTAATCAGCCAGTCACATGGCAGCAACTCAATGCATTTAAGGAAGAGTCTGAATTTGGCACAAATAACATGAAAGCATGCCTTGTATGAACTTTTCAGGCTGGTGATGGTGGTGTAATGATGTGGGGGAGGTTTTCTAAACCCTTATCATTTCAATATGGACCAAAATCTCTGAGGAATATTACCAGCACCTTGGTAAATGCGTCGCATGAAGAACTAAGGCAGTTCTGAAGGCAAAAGCAGGTCCAACTTGGTACTAGCAAGGTGTACCTATTGAAGGGTGTATATTTGTAAGTGCGGTTTCACCATTTACACACACACACACACACACACACAAATGTGAAGTCATTTTATTCCAACAAATCTTTGTGCCATTTTTAAGAGTTTGTGCAAATCAGTGCAAACATCAATATTTCCAGAATACTCAGCTGCTCCCAAATGTTTTAAGGTCTGCAGCCCAACATTTGTACTTTCCTTTGGTCTTCTAGTGACCCTAACATGCAATAAATGAAAACAATTATGTTGCTGTTAAACATGCTCAGTGGGTAGCTGGACACCAGTGGTTTACTGACTCTGAAAGAGGTCACAGTCATCTAAACTAAGGTGACTTATACAACTCATATAATAGGAATGAAAACCCATTATATTGACTTGTCTGTCCACGTGTGTTTCCTGCTTTGTCCATGTGCATGTGACGCTTTAGCATTTCACCAGTCTAGTCAGACTGTTAATGGCTTTGTGTAAGTGGTTGCTGGGTAGTCCACATTGAATTCACTGAGTTGCAGCTGCTCTCGTTTTTTTCATTGCATAAACATCAGTGGCTGGCTACAGAGCACTGACAGCAGAGATACATTTCTGCAGAAGGCAGTGAAGCAGAGAGCGGTGGAATCTTTAATGACACCGCTGTAAAGTGAAGGAAGGCGGAGAACAAATGAATTTTTGTTTAATATGCAAACACTTCAACACTATTTTCTTAAATAAAAGGCTGTGATAGTTTAATCATATTTCCAATGCAGCTCACTTCTTTGCTCTCTTCCCCTTTTCCTCATGTCCTGATCTTCCGCTTTATATTCCCCCATGAGACTTTTGCATAAGACTACTGAAAGCTTTTGCGAAAAGTTCCAAAACTTGAAACTTTAAAATGATCAAACGGTTTCTCTTCATCTTGTACTTATGCACTTGTGTTACTGAACTATGTCCCGTAAACTAGCTTTCCACTCCTACAAGAAGAAAAAAGGCAAACTCTGTCTTGTCTGTGAAGACCTGCTAATTTGGTTTTGTCTGGCTCCTTGGATGCGAACATCTGAGTTTCAGATATCAGAGCACACAGACTGATTTTATGGCACACCATCCCCCCCTTTAGCCCCTTCTTTCTTTCTCTATCCTTTCTCTCTCTCTTAGCTCTTTGGATATATTCCCCTATGATTATAAATAGATTCTAATTAGCTCCTCCAGCCATGGGCAATAGAATTGTTCATCAAGTAGGGACTGCACTCAGAAGACTTTATACATTAAAGCTTTTGCAAAAGTCAGAAGAATAGCAAATCCCCTCTGCCTCGATTTAATTTTTTCTGCAAAGCAGGGATTAATTTTCCCATATTTTATCAGTTCACATATAATTCGCCGGTGCAATCAATTTCCCTCATGGTTCAAAAGGACTAAAAAAGGTCAACCTGACCTTATGATTGAAAGTCATGCAAAATCAGAGAATGCAGATGTGGTGCGAGGCTGGTTTTTAGGGCTGTCTTGCCACCACTGACATGAAGGTTTAATATTTCAGTTCACGAAATGTGTTCCCTCATCAATCAGTAATGAATTAATAGATTCATTTTGACTTCTTTTGCAGCTTTTCAGTGTCTGAACCAAGCATCTGAGCACACTGAGTGCACTTTCTAATATCACTGAGACCTAAAACTTTCCTTTCGCACTTCTTTCCACTTTATTCAAAGCTTGTCAAGACCAAAGACTTTATTTCTGAGATATGTCTACAAGAAGAGATAGATTCATTCTTTCCCACTCTCTCTCATATCTACATTACCAATTCTGCCTGTTTAATGTATCAAGTCAAACAAATTCTTTCTGTAACTTCTTAAAAGTGGACTTCTTTGTTCTTTAATTAGACTGTAATGAAAGCCTTCTTTCTTGTAAGGTAGAAGTTATTCCACACTGGGCTTCAGCACCAAGTTATCAGAGGAAATTATGATGCAAATTTGTCTGTGAAATATTTAAACATTTTATCTCTTTGAAATAAAAGATTAAAACAGATTCCCTATCCAGATCCATATGTACTCTTTGTGGTTTTCGCAACTCAGGCTGAGTCTAATTTTTTTACTACATACTATGGTTTTGAAATGTGTTCTATGTGCATCTATAGAAAATAATTATCTAGCTGTGCAGTGAACTATTGTGGGCTCAATTCAACAATAGCTGTTCTTCTGCAGAGAAAGAGCTGGTTTCATGTTTCGTCTCTCTTCTATTATATTAATATGATCCATCCGCTCACCTGGTAGCTGTCTGTCCTTTTACTCTGCAGCTGCCTAATGCTCTACCTTAGACAGCACTGGTGCTTTGTCTCTAAAAGACTCCTAAAAGAAATATACGGCAAAACTGAAAGCAGGATGGTTCTTATAAGAAATTCTGATATTATCAGCAGTTTTTTTTTTCTAGTTGCAGCAGCAAAAATAATGATCTGCTTCTTTTTAAACATTTTCACAGATGATGTTGGCCCGTTTGTTTTTGTTTTTTTATATATTGCTGAGTCTGTGTCAATTACATTTCTCAGTAATGGAGTCTTTTATATACATACAGGTTGTCCTACATGGTAGTTCACAACACATAACAGTTTGCATACAATGGTCTGTAAAATGCACATATAGCATGTATACTGAAAACAGCAACCAACATAAACAGGCAATTATTTTTCAGGAACAACATAAAAAAAATCCACTGCAGCGCTTTATACCCACATGATGACTTGCAAGGCTAGCAATGTGATGGCTGAATAGCCTTAAAAAAAAAGCCTATTCTATCTTGCAGTCACAGTATTCTCTTGAAAATTAGTCCTTAATGCTGATAGCCAAAGGGCACCAATTAAGCTCAACAACCAGAAAAGAGCTCTTTGAGCATTTAACCATTCGCCATGAAATTATGCTTTGTTTTGCTGATGTGACTTATTATATTAAAGCACATTTATCTGCTAATAATTATATAAACCTACACCATAAATGTACACTGAATTAAATTACCAGATGAGGAAATGTGCATGAAGACAAACTGAGTTTGAACGGTTCACCTGGCTACCAGTTACCTGAACAGAAGCAAAACTTTGTGAAGATGGCACACAAATGTTTGTCTTAGAGCACATCTAATTATCTCTTGTCATTAGTATTGCTTTACATTAATGGAAAAGATCCTCCTCATTAAACACCATAAACTATATACTATTTGAAAAAAATAGATAAATAATAGCAAAAGAAGAAAGAAAGAAAAGAAAAGAAAAGAAAAGTAAATATAAAATATATTGTATTGGTAGAAATAAAACAGACAGGTTGCATTTTTCATGTTGAATTGCAGTTGGTAATTTGATCCTGTTACTGTTTCCAGTGTTGTATGAAACAGTAGAGCCATGCTGCCCTCTGTCTGTAACATACCAAAATACTTCTTTATCCCACACTAATGAGCGTTTTGGAACATTTCCACCATGTCTAAGCTTTGCAAATTAAATTACATGCTTGTTAAATCTTAAAGAATAGTTTATATATCTCATATGGTGGTAAAGCAGGATTCTTCACTGTATAAGTGGCTGGTGTGTATCAAGCAACAAATATTAAAGAGGTTTTTGTGTTTCATTTAACATGAAAGAGCTGAAAGGCTTACTTGTTTATTACATCAGGGATTTTTATGGAAGACGTTTTGACACGTGGCAGAAATAACCACAGGTGTAAATTAAAAAATCAATGGTTTGGGGTGCTGCTTTTGTTTGCGCTGGCACACTATTATACTGAAACAGCACCAGTGTTTCTGATACTAAAAATGCATGTACTTTTAATGGTATGATGAGTCAAACTATATGCTGGCCTGAAGGATGAGTTTTGACAAAAGCTGTGTGATCTCTAAAAATTTAAATTCACTTCCAGTATAAAAACATGATATTACTGTCATTATTGCTTTTATTGCATACGAAAACAGTTGTTTCAAATCAGCATTAAGTACAGAGTTGCTCTAGTAATTACAGTCTTGAGCCTCTGTGGATCAGTCAGTGTTGGGTTTGTAAATGTAGGAATTAGGCCAACAAGAGTATCAGCGATGCAACACTGAACAGGAGCTTTGTGTTTTCAAGGTAATTAGGTCAATGGGTGGTTAACGGTGTGAACGTACACCCACACAAAGGTCACATTTTAGAAAGTGATACTGATGAGTGTAGTGTCTCATCCTTACGTGCTGTCAGGAAATACTGCTGACCAGAAATCTGACTTCACAAAACCTGGTCCAATATACATCAAGTTGAGCCATCTCAGCAACACCTGTCCAGTTCTGGAAAAAAAAATACAATTCTTTGAACAGATGAAACTAAGATCATGTAGTACCCAGATGATGAGAAAAGAAAACTATGGAGAAAGAAAGGAAAAGTTCAAATGATCCAAAGTGTAGCACATTTGTGTCTCATCTGTCAAACATGTTGGGGGAAATGTTAATGCATGGGCATGTATGGCTGCCAGTGGAGCTGGGTCACTAGTGTTTATTGATGATGGGACTGCAGGTTAAATTGTGAAGGATGAATTGTGAAATGTACAGGGCTATACTCTCTGCTCAGACCCAGTCAAATGCTGGAAAAGAGCAGACGCTTCACAGTGCAAATGGATAATGACTCAAAGCATGCTGCAAAAGAAACCCAAGAGTTTCTTGAGGCAGAGAAATATGATATTCTTCAATGGCCAAGTGAGTCACCTGATCTCAACCCAATAGAACAGCTTTGCAGTCACTTAAGACAAAACTAAATGCAGAAAGACCCACAATCGCACAGCAACTGAAGGCAGCTGCAGTAAAGACCTAGCATCTCAAGGGAGGAAACACAACATTTGGTGATGTTCATGGGTTCTGGACCTCAGGCACTTATTGAATAAAATGATTTTTTTCCCCTTATATTTAAATTTATGTTAGTTTGTCCAGTTACTTTGGAGCCTTTTTAAAATGAAGGACTACATATAAAAATGGCTCTAATTCCTAACCGGTTCATGCAAAAGGTTTGTTAAACCCTATGAATTAAAGCTGAAAACCTACACTTCCATCAGTTCATTTTCTTCCACTTATCCAACTCAGGGTCGCAGGGGGGCAAGAGCCTATCCCAGCTACCATAGAGGTAGGATACACCTGGGATAGGTTGCCAGTCTATCACAGGGCTAACACAAAGAGACAGACAACCATTAGCACTCACATCTATGGGCAATTTAGAATCACCAATTAACCTAAGCCCACTAACTGCATGTTTTTGGACTGTGGGAGGAGGCCAGATTACCTGGTGAGAACCCACAAAAATGCAGGGAGAACATCCAAACTCCACAAAGAAGGTATGGAGATAAACCCTGAACCTTCTTCTGTGAGGCAACAGGACTAACCACCATGCCACCGTGCAGACCTGATTAAATATATAAGCAAAAAGTCATGAGAAACACATCATTTCTTTGTTTACTTCCAAGGAGCCAAACTTTCTTGTAAATTTTAAAGTGGCCTTCAGCAATAGTTCTCCAGGTTTTCTTAAGGTCAGTCAATGTTTTTTCACTCACTTTCAGCCCAGGAGAGTGTTATTGTTTGTTACAACACTTAATGCTGACCTATGAATCATTCAAGTATAAAAAAAAGGCATCTAACTCAAGGGATGAATGAGCGTTAACTTTCCAATGAGCCAGTTATAAATTGTATATTTCAGCACTTTGTTCATAGCAGCCTGACATAGAAACACATATCTTGTTTATTACTTTTGTTGAATCTATGAAAATGGCAAAGATAGCACAATTTGACAAGCAAAATCCTCAAAGACCAGTTGCCAAAAGGTTGGGATATGTCAGTATGGTGTGCAGTGTGTTCTTCAAAAAATTTGAGGAAACAGAACAAGTGGAGGACAGAAGAAGAAGTGGCAGACCGAACAAGCAAACAAACAAACAAAACTCTGCAGCAGATGAACAGTATCTGAAATCCATGTTGTTAAGAAACAAGAACAAATCCAGCATAGACCTGAGAAGGGACCTGGGAGATGCATCTAATCCTTCAGTTGATCCATCTACTATTCACTGAAGCCTCAGAAATGGAAGGGTAGTTGTTAAGGAACAGGGAGAGATGAACGAGGTATGCAAAATTATACAAGAAGTGGACTAAAAATCAGTGGCAACAGGAGTGGTAAAAGAAAATTTGAAATTTCTGACTTAAATTGTCATCAGTATATATGGAGATCAGGAGAAAGGTACAACAGTAAGTGTCTACAGCCATCTGTAAAACAAAGTGCCTGAATTTCAGCCAGGGGTGCAGGGGATCCTGTAAAAGTTGTTAGAATAATGAATAAAAGTGCCATCAGATTTCGATCCACTGTGCAGAACCATCTGGAAAGCATCTGACTGGCAACTGTTTCTTTTTTTCCCTGTCCTGCAGCCAAAGGTCCATCCTACTCAATGGTCTCAACAGACAAAAACATTATTATAAATGAGTTAATGGCACATTTAAAAATGAAGCATCACACCATTAAAACTGGCTTCTCTTTCAGAGTGATCATTTCAGTGCTTGGAAATTCAGACTGTATTTGAAGGCAGTGGTTCTCAATGTCCATTTATCCATATATTGACCACTACAAACCTATCATCTATCTTAAATGCATATCACATCTACCCTCCCATTTTTCCCTATGTTGTAGATGTTCAGGTTAGTTCCCCCCTGCCCTTTGTTCTTGTTTATATTTGCTTGATGTATTGTTAGCATTATCAGATTCCATGCTTTTAGGTTGCCTTGTTTAACCACCTTTAACCACCATCTTGCATATGTGATAACGCACACGGATTATAATACACAACTTCTATTGTGCTGTTAGACAAATTATTCTAGATTTCTGACTCTGTAGCCCAGAGCTCACTATTGAGAGTAAACAAACTAATGAGTGATTATGTAAAGGAGAAGCCCTGAAAAACAGCTTCTGTGCTGCTTTGCATTGTCTCTGTAATTCTACTGTAAGGACGAAAATCATTCTTACAAAGCATACTCCCTCATTCGATGTTTTGATACTAGTGATGGTGGCTTGTCTAACATGCAAATACTCCTACTGATGATCAGTGGAGTTAATAGTTAATTACAGCAAACACAACGGCACATATCTACATTACACACACCATGAAAGCCTCTACGGTCATTATATTTCTCTGATTTTCCGAGTGCTTGCTTTAATTTGACACTTAACCATTTTTTTACTGCGCGATTTATTTGAACTATGTCGAAATGATTGCTACCAATAATAATAATAATAATAATAACACGTTCGATTAGCCAGCAGGGGGAGCTCTCAGTTTAGGAAGGAGGTGCCAAGGATTACCATTTAAAGGAATAGGGCTGCGTTTATTTCCAGTTAATTTTCTGAGGGGCTTCGCTCGAAGAAACTCTGGTAAGTTGTAGTTAAGTGAGCCTTAAAATCGAAAGCAAAATCTAACCGGAGACACAACACTCTCTCTGCCT
>VVHJ01053144.1:0-10519 GCA_015107715.1 Tylochromis polylepis
CAGAAAGAGCAACCTTCTGTTGCTGTAGAGAGGAGATGTAGACCATGCTTGATATATGTGTGTGTGTGTGTGTGTGTGTGTGTGTGTGTGTATATATATATATATATATGTGTATATATATGTATATGTGTATATGTGTGTGTATATGTATGTAATCCTTAAAAGCCTTTGTTGTCATGGCTGCATTATTAAAAAAACAAGACTAACCCTCGGTCAAACAATCATGCACAATGTGCACTGGTTGTGTTTTTAATAATGTAGCTGCAATAATAAAGTTTTTTCTTTTCTTCAAACAACACAGCAGACTTTATGGGTGCTTCATTGTGGATAGTATTAGCTTTTCCATGCATCAGGGGCACCTGCTTGTGTTTTATCTGCAATTTTTATACAGCAATAAACAGTTATGGACGACTGTCTAAAGTTCAAACTAGACATTTGGATTTTTTTTGTTGTCTTTTTACTTTTGAGACACACAGTTAAAAAAAGAAGTTTCTCTTAATTAAAGAAAAACAGACAACCTGGCAAACAAATGGCTGTCTGATTAAAGTGAAGTAAAAATAAGTTAAATAGATACCACAAAAGAACATTTACTTAATTTTGTTCTGAGCTCAGTATCAATGGCAGAGACTGATTATCCTCAGCAGCACCTTTCGTCTTCTGCCTTGTATTCATGAGGTTTATTCATGAGTTTCTTGTCATGCAAACTTTGTGTAAACCTTCAGATGAGAAATAGAAACTCTGCTTCACCTGAGGTCAAATGCAGACATATTACCACCTTGTGTGATTATGTGGCCACAATAGATGAGGGAGTGAGGGGAGCCAGCCTCATTAATGTGCTCAGGTGTTGATATATCACGTATGCCACATAATGAATAATAGATAACACCTTCAGGTAGTTCTTCTATTTTTTTCCCCCTCTCTTCTGGATATCCATTCACTTGAAAGGAACATATAAAAAGTTTTAGATTATTGTTGTTTGAGTTTTGTTTAAGATTATTAAGAAATGTTTAGAACAGTCCATCCTAATTGGGAGAAATGTGCTCATTATGGTATATTTTATGGGGGGGGTTCTCCATTTTTAGAAGCAGCATATTTGTTTCCTGCTATTCTCTGTTGACTGTGGGTACTTGTAAAGACAAGTGGTGTTCTCCTAAATTTTTTATATCATCAACAAATCTCTCAGTACTTTTCAGCTTTGATACCCTGACTCAGTCCAAGCAAACCAATATTTATACAGAACCCTTAAAAAAAAAAAAGAAAAAAAAAAGAGGCTAATGGTGCTGTAGAAATGTTAGAGAAATATTGTGGTTCTGTTTATTGGGCACTGCTATTGTGAGCTTCAAGTGTACACACTGAACAATTATGAAAACATTATACTATATTTGGAATTGAGCAAAAATACGAAAACTGTTTGTGGCCACTGTAATAGAGTATTGCAAACACAGAGTTTTTGGGTAATATTGGTATGGACTATTATGTTATATAATTTATAATAAATATACACCCTTCTATTCTATATTAAAGTATAGAATAATAGAGAAATGGTGACCTCAAAGAAACTCTCAGAATCTAATCTTAGGAGCTTATTGGAACTATTACAGTTTATATTCTCATACTCTAACAGTTTTAAATCAGCCTCCAGGAGTACAACACAACTTTCGGTTCTTAATAGACTTTAAATCTTTTTTTCGATCACATTCAGTGCAGGTCTGATCACCGGCATTGCTGTCAAGCAAGCCCCCTTTAAAAAAAGAAAGAAAGAAACCACAGTTTCCACCCCTCTTGATCTTCACAAGCTAATGAGAGCTAAAATCCCCCAGCCCTTTCCCTTGTTGCTAAAAGCCTCTTTGTTGTCATGGCAACTGGCTCTCATCCCTCTCTTTTTCCTTCTCTCTGTCTGAATTGTTTGGATGCCTTTATTCCACTCTCTTATTCAAGGATCTGAACATGCTGCTGTGGAGCTTCACACATTTCAACTGATGTGATTATATTTTAGTATTAGTGTGAATGTGATCTTAAAACTTTAAGAAAAATGCCAGCAGTGAAAGAAACGGTTATTGGTGTCTCGTAAACCTGCAGTCACTGACTGTATATATACTTTGGGCACACCACAAAGCTGTGGCAGTCTTTACTGTATGTTGAAAGACTGTTAAATAAAGACTGATACGTGTGAACCAGAGGTACAGATTCTCCTAATCACCATAAATTTCAGAATTGACTTTATATTTTATTCAGTATGCTCTGAAACTATTAGTTGACCCTATAAACTAATCAGGAACCTGCTCACTGAGTTCACAGACTAAGTGAGCAGGGGGGCATTTTCCTGTGGACTGCTATATAAACGCGATTGTTTTTGCAACTACCAAGTCGCAACTTGCAGTCAGTCCCAAAACCGGCATTCTTTCTATTGGCCTGCAGAGGGCGACTCCTACTGACTAAAAACTTTCCCAGGGCGGGTATAGTGTCAATCACTAGTTTGTTTGTTTATAGTTTCCTTTTAAATCCAACCTGATCTTCATTTTGTAAATTATAATTCCATCCAACATCAGGTGTTTTTTAGGGTGGGCTACCTTGCCTTGCTTGCGACATCTGGGTTGCTATCAAATAGGAACCTATGAAATAAAAACACTAACTGAGATAAATGACCCAAAATTATCTGTTTGGCAGCCATAATAAGAACTGGTTCCTTCCTAAGGAAAGGTGGTTCGGTGCTTCCTGTTATCATCACCTTTAGCAGTGGACAGACCTGACCACACTTCATGAAAGGAAACCTGTCTCACAATTAATAGTAAAACATAATCAGATCGTTCACGAAATAATATGATCAACATGACCCACAAGTGACACAGATTATATAAATGTCACGTTTTCCATTTCATGCCATAACCTGCGGATTCGTTTTGAATATTCAGGTTATGTTAAACCAAAAACGCTCTCTAAACCAAGATTATGAGCTATATTACTATATATACTATCATATATTACTATGTACTTCCACATTAAAATGATCAGAGTGAGTTGGTGGATCACTATAGCTCAGTTTGCATTAGTTAAACATTGCTGCTTTCTAGCCTTTAAGATTTTCTTTAATTAAACCTTCACAGAGTCAGAAGTTATGCTGGATGGTGTCTTCAGCATGAATGAAAAATAAGGGTGGACAGGATGAGAAACTAATCTCAATTTATCAAGCCTTTCATTTCACTTTTAAGGTTATGTATTCCCTTATACTTTAAGATTTCAGCCTTGTTAATGAAGTGACATTTTTCACTCATGGTTCTTTTTAAAATGATCACAGTGAAACACCACGTTAGCAACTCATCAGTATCTAAGATGTAATTTTTGTAGTCCATCTTCAGGACATTGTAGACATGATAGCAGCATCAGTATCATTTGCAGTCACATGAGTAAGGAGAGAAGTCTAAGCACAGGCAGATTCTCTCAGCACTGTGGTTCTCTTTTCCTTCTGAATTCCCTGTGACTTCTCCATAGGCCTCAAGGATACAAGGAAGAGAAACTGGGGGTAATTTTTGGACTGTTCAGCCTCACCCCTAAAAGCACGATGGCAACATTTAAAATACTTAGGGCCATCATGTTATTGTGGCTATGGAAGTCTATAGCCACAATCTTTCATGTACAGTCTATGGATAAAACCAAAGGAAAACCTTTTTGAGTGTTCTTACCAGAGTTTAACAACAAAAAGAAATAAGAAATTTGATCGTTTTTGTACAGTTGGCATAAAAAAGTCAGCATCCTAAGGTGGAAAATGCAGGAGAGATTGCTTTGTTTTGTTTTAATGATGGATTAGCAGCTTATATCATGTTGTTACTGTGACTCGTTTGCGGTGCTAAGGGCCAAATGAAGCTGCTAACTGATATTTGCAGGTGTTCAGCCTGTGGGGCTTTCAGAGTGCGGCTCTAATATATGCAGCTCATTAACACATGTTTTCACTTGCGGAGAATGGGTTAGATACGAATTTTCTCTCAACTTTTCACTGTATGTGTGCAGAAGTGGAAAACTTTGTTTCTGGGACGAGCTAGTTGTTGGTCTACACCAATCTCTAAGTCTTGGCCACGTCTCAGGAGATTTTCTTTGTTTGCTGCTGCTTTTGATTGAAAATGTATGAATTCATGTAACATTTCATTTGGCAGCAGCGTATAAATATTGATGTCTTAGATTGTTTGATTTCTCCCTCTGACTTCAAATGATAGAAGTCTCCCAAATAGCACACCCATAAAGTTGACCATTTGCATCTCACCTAATGCATGACTAATCGATCCGTAGCACGCTCATCAGTCATGCTGTCATGCAGATTACTCTTGGCTTGCTGTAATTGGTTTATACATAAGTCTTGTGATGCATGTAGGTGTGTGGGTACATCATCAAGTAAGCAATCATCTGTCACAAGTGGGTGTTTTAATGCTCGCATGTCTTTCAACATTAAATGAAGTGTGCCGCAGACATGGTCACCATGAATGACAATAAGACCGAGCCGTGAGGTGAGATGAATTACAGCATTTGAACTCTCACTTCAAAAAAAGACATAACGAGTCTGAAATAATGTGGAATAATCACATTTTGAGTGTGGCCATTAGCTTACTCTCCTGATCTTTTTTTTTTTAAATTGCAAATTGCAATTAACATCAAATTACTAGTGCTGTCCCACTGCTTCACTTTGTGCCACTAAAAAGCCATTTAGACATTTCTGTCCTAATTACATGGTTTTGGTTCCTGTGAAGTTGATTATGCTGCTTTAATTGTGGCATGTGCCATTTAAACTGTTCAGTAATGTCATAGCAACCTCCATAGTATAGTGGTTTACAGGTTCGCCTAACAAGTGAAAGATCCCTGGTTTGATCCTGGGAGGAGGCAGAAATCCCTTTGGGGTCGTGTCAGGAAAAATCAAACACGCAGAGCTACCTGCTGTGGCAATCCCTTGGGAATAAGGGAGCAGCTGACCACATGTTAGGATTAACTAACACAACATAAATTCAAGGTCATTTTAAATGTCTGGCAGGCTCTTTGTTATGCCTTATGTTTCCTTAGCTTTAAAGTTTATAATTTCTATAGTTCACTTTTTCTTTTGTGCATCCTTATGTGCACTCGCTTTACACACTTTGTTAGGTGCACATTGCTAGTTCTGTGTTGGACCAATTTTCCTTCAGAACTGCCTTAATTCTTCACGGCATAGATTCAGCAAGGTGATGGAAACATTCCTAAGCTTTTGGTCCATATTGACATGATAGCGTCACACAATTGCTGCAGATTTGGCTGCACATCAGTGATGCAAATGTAAACAGTTTAAACTTCTGTCTACGTGCCTAAATGTAATGCGTTACTGCCATGTGATTGGCTGATTGTGTTTACAGGCTCTACTTTAAAGTTTTGGTTCATGTGAAGTCATCTACACTGCAGCTGGTAGGGCTGAAGTAACTAGATATTATATTTATTTTGCCGAAACACAAAATCTTCAGGAGACTGTTTCCCTAAATTAAATTTGGGATAACTTTGAATCACCTGGAGGAACTTTAAAGTTTATAATCTCTGATGTTTCTCTATTTCACTTTTTCTCATATTTTTTTCCCTGAGTGGATATTGTTTGTATACTATTGTGTAACCACTGCTGATTGGGCTGCTGCCTATCTTGGCCAGGAAGAAAGAGACTGAAATGTCAAGAGTCATGTTTTCCTGATTAAATAAAAGTTAAATAAGTAAACAATACATTGTGTAGTATCACATTTAGCTGCTGTTGAAAACAGTTTAGAAATGATTTATTAGAAAATGTTTAGCAACCGTTAAAAATAACTGCTGTATAAATAGAGCATTGGATTGCTTTCTGTGATAGTAAACTGAGTGCAATTAGTAATGGATGTTGACCAGCATGTTATTCATCAAGAAGCATGCAATTAAAAAGACTAATGGGACACCTGGTCTTCAACGCACTTCAAAGTGGAATATCAAATAGACAAACTGGAAGTAGGCTTTGTCCTCCATTTATTTGTTTCAAACTGAGACGAGGTCACAAGGCCCGGTAGACTCTCAGCCTCTTGCTGTGCTGCTGTCTGAAAGAGTGAGTAGAGCTGTCAGTCACACAGGAGTCCAAGAAACTGTCCAGCACATCAGGAAATGAGGCAGCTGCTAAAAAAGGTGGTGTTTCTCACAAGTTCTAAAACACTCAAGAGACACACAACATGCCGAATAACGTCCACAAATACCTCTCGTCTGTGAGCACATAAACACACAAATGCATGTTCAAAATTGAAATGAAAAATGACATCCAGACTATTTTAAGTCCTTTTAAATTTTTGAAAATAATTTGGACTTTTCTGTAATTTATTGTTTTTGATGGCTTATTTTATAAACCTGGTTCACTAAAAGCTCTAGCACTGAAGAATAAATTCACTGGGATTATTAGCTAATCAAAACCGTTTTATAAAAACACACTGAGATCACTTTTCTTTTCTTACATATCTCAAATTGCTGCAGAAAACATCAAAATGAAGGTTGGAGACCTTGTTATTTTATATATGATTAAGATCTTAAAGGGCAGCCACTGTTGGCAGTGAAAATGGCATCCTCTCTTGCACTCCACCTCATTATCGTGTTACGGTTTTTGGCATCCTCTGGCCTTCTGCCTGTTATACCTTGCTATCTTAAGAATATCTCTTCGTAGTGTAGCCCTCTCAGTTGTGCCAGTATGCTTAAGCATTTCAGTTTGCTACTCGGGTATAAAGCATGGAAATCCCATCTTGAAAAGACCAATTAGCTGGAAATCTAATATGTGGGACCAATTTTGGCAAAATTAATTGCAGAGGTAGAGAGCAGGTAGACAGTAAACATTAACTAGATTGTTATGATTAATGCTGCGTCTCCTTGATGTACATATGGGAAAACTCTAATAAGCTCTTAAATCCAGTATAATGCAAAATCAGCTTTGGTGCTGAAGGGATAAAATGGTGAGGAAGCGAAATTTGGTACCACTCTTGTTTTTGTTGTTTTTGTTGTTTTCTCTACAGGTCATGAACCTTGGCCTCAAACACGGAGCTTTTGTTGGCTTCTGCTTCTTTACTTTCTCAAAAAGCTTCTGGATTTGAGCAGCCTGCATGAGTCTGGCTTCATTACCAGCAACTGAAAATTAACCATGAAACCTTTCCTAAGGGTCGCTGCTTAACAAAGCTTACAATTGGCTATGGCAAGCTGATGGGGGAAAAATTATGTTGGGCAACCCAGTACTTGCAGACATAAAAGGCCGGGGGAATTGGACAACAAAAAGAATAAATGGGGTCTTTGCTTGCACGATTTTACCCTGCTTGTATAGTGTGGTAGAAATTACAGTTTGTTTTTCTCAGTGCTGCTGTTCTGCTACAATATCTCAGGCAGGCAGCCCTCTCTGTATTTTGATGTCTCTGTTTTTGTTTGTGTGTGTTGCTGCAGACTACTTAGCGTGCTCTGCTGTAATCTGGACTCCTTTCTGCTGTTGGAGAGCCAATATAACATCTGCTCCATGTTGCTTCAGAGTCAGATGGAAAACGTCACTGACCCAGACTCCAGTGAGGGGTATGAACTCATAAACACATGCTTGAAAATTTATAACAAAGTCCATGAATATATGGATGATGACACAATTTTGCTTTTGTACATCAACATAAATAGTCAAGAAAGTCAATCATTTTCGGAGGCTCGGTTTACTCAACGTTTAACTGAGAATATGTCTGTGAAGGTTCTCAGTCATCCAGGTCATGGTAGTCTAAGGAGCTTGGAAAGAAAAGCGAAGCAGCTTCATGACTGTGAGAGGTCTGTCCGTTGTTATTCCATGACAAATTAAGCAAAATCAAAGCTCTTTAGTCAGGTAGCTGTTGAGTTGAATCAATCAGTCAAGTCAATATGCGGTTTGGTGATGTGTTGATACAAATGCAGGAGCCTATCATTAGGCTAGAAATCCAAAATAAATCTAACAGAGACAGAGAGAGCAAAAACTTCAGGAGTGGCCAAATATACACTTGGCCACTTTTAAAAAAATCTTTTTTTTTTAAATATTTTAAAATTAAGGCATTTCACAGTATAAATAGATAATGATCCAGAGCACACTGTAAAAAGAAACCCAACGAAAAAGAAGGCATAAAAATAGGATGTCGCTCAATGGTCAGTTTAGTCACCTGATCAATCCAAGCATGCTTTTCAGTTATTAAATACAAAACTGAAAGCAGAAAGACCCACAAACTAGCAGCAACTCAAGGTGGATGCAGTAAAAGCCTAGCAGAGCAATTTAAGGGAGGAAACACAGCATTTGTTGACGTCCATGAGGTGTTAAATCAGTCTTTATATTTAAAATGATTACTTTTGAGCTTCTGAAAATTTGGGACAGTGTTTAAAAATGCCTAAAATTTCTAAACTGTTAACTCAAAACTGTTGTTAATGTTGCTGAATTTAAAGCTGAAAGTCTGTACTTAAATCACATCTTGATTGTTTGATTTTAAAAAACACCGTCGTGGTGTAAAACCTATAAAGACTGTGTCATTGTCTGAGTATTTATAGACCTAACTGTTTCATTCGTTTTTTATTGCTTAGTGATAATTCTGTTCAGTATTTTTTGTCAGGTGTTGATTTGTAGCTTTTGTTAAACTTGCAAACTGAAGTACTAGCTTGTATTTAAGTCACTAATGATAGTAATTATTATTGGGTAATTATTAATATTATGACTTATTGCAGTTCATATAGTATGTGTTGTTTCATTGTTGTTGGGTTTTTTGCGCTTGAAATCTGAGTAAAAGTATAAGCAATGCATTATTTAAAAAACTAAAACCAACTGGTGAGTTAGCCTAATTAACTCACTAGTAGTTAACTGGCCTATTAAAGGGCCAACACTTTCTCATTCAGAAGTGTAATATAATATAATTTTTTGGCTTTTGTTTTTGAGGTACCACCCGCATCTCTTTGCTACATAGAATAGAATAGCCTTTTATTGTCACTGTACATGTACAATGAAATTGTGGGTACTCACACCAACTGTGCATGGAATAAAAATATAAATAGTAGGACAGCAAGAATAATAACAGACAAGATGAGTATATACAAACAAGGGGAATATATACAAGCCAGGGGGAAGGCACACAATAGGAAGGGACATCTTTCAGTGTTGGCGACACACCAGCTACACGTTTACTAGGTCCTGAGAAATAATGGTCTCATTTTAGAGACCTGCAAAGTCTACGCTGAGATGCTGGAGAGAGGTGGTTCTGAAATAAGGAGTGCTTTACATCTCATTTGACCCTTTGTGTTTTCCACTTTGTTTTGCTGATTTAAAAAAATTCTTCACTTGCTTGTTTACTTTTGCTTGCACTTGCTGGTTACAGTCATGCATTAAAAACAACTTGGTAAGGTTTAGACATTATGAACTGCTTGGTTAGGTTAAGGAAAAAGTTGTGATTTAGGATTAAAGCATGCACCTAATCACTAATGGGCAGAGTACAGGTGAAAAAGGACACCTTGTTCATAAATGACATCCCAGTGACTTTGACAAAGCAATGCTAATTGGCACCCCAGGACTTGAGAGACGTCACATCTGGAATAAAAAGTTTGCCCTAAATCTGAATTCTTTCTTATGGCAAGCAGAGGGTGACTTCTGTGCCATTCAAAACCAAAGAAATCTACAAGAAAATTGCATTCTTGCTTCAATATGACATTCAATATGACATTTTCCTTATGGGCTTATGGTCTCAGTTGCTACTTTAAAGTCATATTTAATGAGCTCAGAGTTTAGTAAAACAGATGATAAAACAGGGTACTACCTTATGATTGTCAAGGTTCCAAAACAGGACTTTACAAATCACTGAATGGTGTCACAGTGGCTACATCCATCATTTATCTACAGTCTGTGACCTTACTGTAAAATTCAAACACGTATAGTTTTTATAAACATTTCACGAAAACTGCGTTTTCTCGAAATCTGAAGAACTCCAACAATAGCAAGCACTAATTTCACTGGAAGCTGTTTCATAATCTCTCTTTCAATAGTTAAGCACACTCGGCTGTCACAGTCACTTTCTCATATTTCAGTGGTTCCCAAAGTGGGGGGCGCAGAGCCATTGCAGGAGGGGCGCGGTATGAATTTTAAAAAAAAAAATGCTTGGACACTGCTAGCAGGTTTTTGACGGGGCTCCAACACAAACGCAAAGCAGAAGATGAAGCGTCGCCAGATATGCTTCCAAACCAACTTCCTTCCAAGCCAAAGACTAGAAAATATGATGAAGCATATCTCGCCTTTGGCTTCACCTGCACAACGGTGGTGCCAAGGCCGGTATCCCCGACAGAATTTGTTTCCCCTGCGTCGGGAGCACGCGCTGGGCTGTCCAAATCACCGACAAACAATATCCCACAGTTGTTTATGTTTTTAAACCCATTTTGCACAGAGAGGCATTTTTTGACAAATGTATTGATAGCAATGTTGAATATTCTTACACAGTAAAAAAAAACAACAACTACACGTAAAATAATGACACCATAAAGATGGATTGTTTCTCTG